>JAPMOQ010053134.1:0-15524 GCA_026543055.1 Argiope trifasciata | reverse complement strand
CTCACTAAATTAAAAACAAATTTAATAATTATTATTGACTTCCTTGAGCCTGTCTTGCAGAGCAAAGTTTTTCAAAGGAGGGTTAATATTAGAAATACACTCTCAGTTCTTTTTCTATATTTAGTTGAGATCTGTATTTTGTCTTCACAGAAGCCACCACATAAAATCCAGTTTCACAAAGGTAAGATGTTGAAAATGGTAGTAGAATGCGAAATGCTTTTGTTTTTAGTGCTGAAAACTCATCAACCACTCCTGCCTAAAATTCAAAGAGTGATTTATCACTAAATTGTCTTTTGGTTTCCCCGCTTGCCGTGAAGTCTATGAAGGTTTCTTCCTCATCAACTGAGTCCTTCGGGAGCATTTTGAAATGGATCCCTCACCCGCTTGTAACTTGTTATCAGTTTGTCGTCAGCAAGAAAGTTCTTTTTAAAATTCTTTGCTAGCATTGCTAAATGATTTTCAATGGTTACAAAAACAACTTTTACATGTTGTTCTTCAGCCTTGTAAGTTTTAATGCAATCATTCAAATTTACAAACATTGTTAAGTTTTATTGCTTTAAATTTCTGATCCACAATTCAAATTTCCTACAAAAAGCATTAACTTTATCACTCGTATCCAATATATGTGTATTTGCTCCTTGCAGTTGAAAATTCAAGTTATTTAATTTCTCGAATATGTCGACCATGTAGCTCAATTTCATTACAAATAAACTATCGCGGAAATTCTCAGCTTTAGGTCTGTTTTCCTCTTCTAGGAAAATGGTGATTTCTTCTCTTAATTCATTAACACGTTACAAAAATTTCCCCCGTGATAACCATCTTGAATCGCAATAAAATAGTAACGCTGAATGTACTTCACCCATGTCTTTACAAAGTGCGGAAAAGATTCTTGATTTCAGAGGTCTCATTTTTATATAATTTACTACGGGACTTTTATATAATTTACAAACCAGGACTCATTTCTTTGGAAGCCAAAGCTTCTCTGTGGATCATGCAATGTGTCCAGACGCACTCTGGTGATTTTTGTTTCACAAGTGCTTGAATACTTTGGAATCTTCCGGACATAGAATGAGCACCATCGGTGCATATTCCGACGCAATTTTTCATGTTTGCCTCGTTCATAAAATCATTTGAGATAGCAAATAATGCGAATGCTGTTGCTTTGAATTCTATTGGTTCGCTGAAAAGTAATTCTTCTACTACTCACAAATCATCACAAAATCTAACATAGACAATGAAATGAGGATCTTTATTACTATCTGTTGCCTCATCGAGTTGTATTGAAAAAAAATTGTCACGTAACTTCGACTAAAGCTGACACTCTACACCAGGGATGGGCAAACTCCAGCCCGCGGGCCAACTCCGGCCCGCCGGAAGGTTCTATCCGGCCTACGGATAGAATTTTAATTTGCCGGTCAGAGGCAAATTAAAAGAAATATTCATATATTATATATCCATCTCCTTTTCTACTCTGTTTAATTGTATATTTTCTTCCTTTTTTTTTCAAAGAGCTGGTAATCTGTTTACACTCTCCATTTTTGTTCTACAAAACATAAATCGAAGGAAATAGCAAACACAGGCAGTTTTCAATCGGTAAAGTGTTAAAAGCGGAAGTTATTTGTTAGTTATAGCTGTAGATTGGCGCCAACAAGCGTTATCTTTTTTTGTGGAGCAGACATATGGGAATTCAATATAAGTGAATTAGACCTCACATGTGGCAGACTGAGCATTTTAAGCTCCATCTAGCGGCTTTTTCTTTTGGCGCGAGTTCTAATATTATTGATTGCGTGTTGGAAGATTGTGGACATATAGCGTCATTGTGAATAGTGGTGAAATTATTAAAAGTATAGCGTAGCTAGTGCTTGTTTGTGTTATTCGTAAAATATTTCAACCCCAAAATGGCTACTAAAACACGTAAAGTTGATTCAGAGTGCCACGCTCTTAATGATGAATGGACATGGAAATATTTTTTTCAGTTGTAAAAGATAAACCAGTGTGTCGTATCTGCAATGAAGCTGTAGCAGTCTTCAAAGAATACAACATTTCCCATCATTTCACATCTAAGCATAAGAATTCCAATTACGAAGCAATGTCCGAATATGAAAAAACAAAAACAAAATGCAGAAAGTCTTTGTAAAAAATTATCAGGCCGGCAAAATTTTTTCAAGAAGGTAAATGGTATTCAAGAAGCAGCTACACATGCAAGTTACATTGTAGCATACAATATTGCTAACAATAATAAAGCTCTCAGTGATGGGGAGTTCGTTAAACAATGCATGCGCCAAGTTTGTGATGTTTTATGTCCAGACAAGAAAAATAATTTAGAGATTGTAAGCTTATCTCGAAAAACGGTGACTTCTAGAATGGAAGCCATCGATAAAAATTTGGCATCACAATTAGAGTCAAAGATTGGCCAGTTTAAATTTTGTTCCATAGCTATGGATGAAAGCACTGATATAAATGATACTGCTCAATTAGTATTATTTATAAGAGGTGTTGATTAGAAATTATTGAGGAACTGGTGTGGATGCGTTCTTTAAAGGGAACTACAACGGGATATGATATTTTTCGTGAATTTCAGGAAGGGATTTTAACTTTGAAGGTGCCTATAACAAATATATGTAATATTACGACCAATGGAGCACCAAATATGACAGGGAAAAAAAATCTGAATTTCTTGGACACTTTAATCAAACCTATCCTGGGAACAATGTTGTTTTTCTACATTGTGTTATACATCAAGATGCGCTGTGTAAATCTGCATTGAATATGAAACCCGTACTTGATACAGTCGTGAAGCTTGTAAATACTATTCGATCTCGTGGGCTAACTCACAGGCAATTTCGAGATTTTCTTCAGTCAGTGCAATCTGAATACTCTGATGTACTGTATTACACGAAAGTAATGTGGCTTAGTGCAGGATGTGTTTTCGAGTGAGTTTGGCAGCTGAAAGACGACATTATATCGTTCTTTCATGAGAAACAGTGTTCAGCGGAGTGCCAAATGTTAGATGATACAAAATGACTTTCAGACTTTGCATTTTTCACAGATCTTCTTTGTCATATGAACAACTTGAATGTCAAGATGCAAGGGAAAAATCAATTTATCGACGATATTTGGTCACATCTCAAAGCTTTTAAACTAAAGCTTAATATGTTTGCTGGGCAGCTAGGTAAAAACGACTTATCTCATTTCCCGAGGTTAAATTCAATACCCTCAGTAAATGAAGAGAAACTTAAGAATTATGAATATAGCTTGAAAAAACTGCATTTTTAGTTCGAATGCAGATTTCAAGATTTCAGTGCCATTCAAGCAGAATTGGATATTTTTAACATGCCATTCAACGCAAATTGTGAAGCAGTGAGGTCAGATTTGCAGCTTGAATTAATGGAGTCGCAATCTAACAATCATCTCAAGCAATTGTTTCTAAATATGCCAAAATTAGAGTTTTACAAATCATTATCGAAAGTACGTTTCCCAAATTTAATATCTCATGCCCAGAAAATCAGTGCTATGTTTGCTTCATCTTATATATGTGAAAAAGTGTTTTCAACTATGAACCTTAGAAAGAATTATTTCAGAAGTAGACTGACAGATGAGCATTTAGCCTCGTTCCTTAGAATCAGTACATCTCACTTCTAACCTCAATATAAGGAACTTTTAAAAATGAAATCGCAATTTCATTCATCTCATAAATATATTAAATTGTAATAATTGTATACTGTTTTTAAAATTTTTGAAAAATTCATCTTGGCCCGCCAAATTTTATTTTTCCGATTTTTGGCCCGCGATCGAAAAAGTTTGCCCATCCCTGCTCTACACCTTCAGCTATATCAGCAATTCGATAGGCAACAGTATCATTTGAAAGAGGTATTGACTGCAATTGTTTTGCAAAATTATCTGCAAACATAATTTCTACAATCTCAATTGCGGCTGGCAAAATAAGCTCTTCACCAATGGTGTGAGACGTTTTACATCTGACTATTTAATATGAAACTTTGTAAGAGGCAATTAAAGCTTTTTCATTCACAGACAAAGTTTTTTTCAAAAATGATTTTTGCTTTTCATATGATTTTAGTTTTAATTCGAAGAATTATCTGTGTTTGTTTACGTACTCACTATGAAGCGTTTCCAAATGTCGTTTAAGTTTATTAGGTTTCATGTTGGCTGCCTCCAACATTTTTGAGCAAATGATACACAGTGGCCTTTCTTCTTCATTTACTTCAGTACTTGTGAACCCAAAATTTAAGTATTCTTGAGAATATTTTCTTGATTTTATTTTCGGAATCACGCTCGTCTGTGTACTTGTTGATGCTTGTCTATCGTCTAATGCTCGCTTACACCAGCTTAAAAATTTATCCATGATTCTGCATAAGTCTGTTACCGTGAATATTTAATACGGTGAATTGAAATTACACGAAAATATATATAACATACACATTCAGAATAGATTCAATAGCGATAGAAGGATCGACTCGAATGAGATTGTCTGGAATTGAAATTGGCGTCATAGAACTTTTTCCTTCTTCCTATGAGAAAACATTTGTTCACATCTGCGCTCGCTTCTAACTTAACTTTTAAGCTGAATAGCCAAATTCCAGACAAACCGAAATCTCGCGAAACCGTGAGAATGCCCGACATGGCGCAATAAAAGAGCACTAAAAAGGCATAGGATTCTTGTTTTTTCAATGCTGAGGATCGGTGTTGCAAAATGTCAATAAACTTCCGTATTCTTGGTAATTTGTAAAGTTTGAAATTAAGGTTGTAGTGTAAATTTAGCACCAAAATACTCAAAATACATTATTATTGTATTCATTTTATTGTATGCGGTGGGGAAGGGGGGCGCGATGAAAATTATGATTGAAAATTGGGTCGTGAATACTAAAAGGTTGAGAAACACTGAAGTGGAGGGTTCAAAATTAGGTTGTAAAGAAATATCGCAAAATGCGTTGTAAAAAGGATATTATACAAACATCATCTGGAGGTAAGACGGTATTGTATGAGAATTAAACTGCTGTAAAATTAAAAAAAAATTATTATAAATTTTCGATGATAGTTAAAATATGCTATTAATGTAATTAAAATTTCAATTTTACTCGGAGAATTACAGCAATGACTCAAATATTTGCAACTTTTGATTTGATCTCTAGATTCTTTAAAATAACAACCTACTTTTAAGTTTATAATAACAAAAGATTTTTTTGCCTTTTTTATATTTATTATTCTACTCTATTTGCAATACTAACCAGTTCGGAAATTGCAGTAAAATAGTTGATGGTCTTCTTTAAAATACCCATAAAAAATGTATCATGCAAGTCTAGAGATGGGAATGCTACAAGTGACTTACATTCTCACGGATGGGTCAATATCATTAAGGTTACAACAGCTAATGATTTGAGAGAACAACTTGTTGCACATTATGCACCCGCGAATCACTTTCTCTTTTATCCCCTGGGCATCGTCCGTCCATCACGGAATCTTTGTGAAAACATGTAACGGTCCTGTTTTCCCCTAATAGCAGCAGGCTTAGCCTACTTCGGCTGTGAATTTCGAGAAGAAAAATGGATGAGAACAATTCGAAAAACATGATGATGAGAAGCTAATATCACGCAACGGCTCATATTACATGTTTAGTTAATATTGAGATGGCGAAATGCATTAGCGTGACAGCTTGTTTGACCTACCGGAGCCGATGATTACAGCCTGGTTTTTAGATAAATGAAGTACCGAGTTTTTGTAACATCTTTTCCTAGTTTATTTCATATGAAGAATCAATTGTGGAGTAAAATTTCAAATTAAAAAATATATTTCTTTGTATGTTATGGAACACTTTTGATGTAAGTTCGGCGTTTTTACGAATTGACGTCATTCGGGAATGGTTCTATTAATTTATCGTTTGGTTACTTTTATTTAAAAAAATGAGAATTTCAGACGACTTTTTAATGTATAGGTTTCTAACTTTTAATTAACTAATCTCGTACCACAAAGAACCCCAAAAATATGTTTTTGTGTTTTCAAAATTTTCAGCTTTAATTATCGCACTCTTATAATACGCAACTTATGTTTATTATTTAACGGCCTTTTATACACTTTTTAATTAACTTTTACGATTTCAGCCATACTCTTGCGAACAGTAAGGTTTTCTTAAATGAATTTTAAAATCAAGGTGATCATTTTCTTTGAATTTTATCCCACATACAAAAGCTTCCAGAATATTTCAGTTATTGTGTACGTCATAGAATTACTTACAGTGGCACAAGAAATAGAGAGTACACCTTACTTTTACTTGATAAATCAGACTTTCATCACAAATAACACATCACCGAGAAGTGCAAACCTGTTTTACTTTTATGCCTAACAAATGGTTTAATTTAGAATCAAAATAAAAAAAATCAACGAAAAATTTATAAATTGAAAAGTTTTAGAAGTATTTCAAATAAACTTATGCAGAATTGTACCTCAAAATATTGAGAGTACACCAATGAAATTTTTGCAATGTCTCACATAAAAACCAAAACGTCAATATTAAATTGCATGTCTTTTGGCTCTTATAAGGGCCTCTAAACGCCGTGGTACCAATTCAACCAATTTTTGGTGGTTCTGAAGATATTTTACCCCATTTTTTCTTTGAACACTTGTTTTAAATGGGTTTTATTTCTTATTTTGTGTTTTTGAACCCCTTTTTAGAGTGCCATCCGCGAATATTCAACGGCATTGATCGGGGTTGGGGTTCTGTGGTAGAATATGTAACTGCTGTTTACAATGAATTATGCACCATATTTTAACCCTAAAAGCACTCTACTTGGAGTCAATGTCCTGCTGTAAAATGGAATTTCCATCTAAACTCAAATTTTTATCACTTTCCTTTAGACTGTTGCTACCATATCTACCATATATCTCATACAACTTGCTTCAGAAACTTTTCAAATCCTAGACTGAAGTGTAAGTGCTGAAACTGTGCAAAATACCAATAGACAAGCTAGATATGAAAATCGCATTGCTAGAGAGAAACCGTTCATCAATTCACCAATTCGGAATTTTTTTTGAAATTTGCGGAAACTCACCAATTTAAGATCAACACCTTTTAAAAGGAAGTTACATTTAGTGATGAAAGAAAACTCAAAATTTTTTGCAGTGTCAGCCATGGAGAAAGACTAATATGACTTTGGATCCAAACAATTTACGTCCTACATTTAAATAATGTAGTGACTCCAACATGATTGGAGGTTGTATGGCTTCATCCGGAGTAGGAAAATTAATTCGTATAGGTGACATTATAACTTGAATATACTTCGTAGCAATCTGAAGGAAAGTGATAAAAATTTGAATTTAAAGGAATATTCCATTTTCTAGGAGGACAACGACTCCAAACAGAATGCACGTAAAGTCAAAATATGGTGTCTTTTTCATTGTAAACAGTAGTTACACATACTTACTACCATAGCATCCCGACATCAATGCCGTTGAATATTCGCGGATGGTACTTGTAAAAAGTGTTCAAAAATACAAAATAAGATACTAAACCAATTTAAAACAAGTGTTCAAAGAAAAAATGGGGTAAAATATCTTCAGAACCACCAAAAATTGGTTGAATCGGTACCACGGCGTTTAGAGGCCCTTATAAGAGCCAAAAGACATGCAATTTAATATTGACGTTTTGGTTTTTATGTGCGACATCGCAAAAATTTCATTGCACTCTGAATACTTTAAGGTGAAATTCTGCGTAAGTTTATTTAAAATGCTTCTGAAACTTTTCAATTTATAAATTTTTCGTTAATTTTTTTTACTATAAATTAAACCATTTGTTAGGCATAAAAATAAAAACCTGTTTGCACTTCTCAGTGATGAGTTATTTATGTTGAAAGTCCGATTTATCAAGTAAAATTTAACTGTATTCTCAATTTTTTGAACCACTGTATTTCTACTTATTTGTTATTTCCAGCTACCACATCATAATCTGATTATAGTAGTAATAATATAGACAGATGACTGCTCTACTTTTCATATAATTGAGTGACTACGTTTTAGCTTTTTTAATTGGGGCGAAATTGCATAATATTTTTCTATATTTCATAATATTTTACAATACTTTGATATATAAAACGATAAACCTGTAACGATAAACGATAAACCTGTTGTTAACCTAATGTCGTGTGTCTCAGCAAGTTTATTTGCTGAAGCATAAAGCTAAATTTTAATGCTTAAATTGAAACTTAAATAAGAAGAAAAAAAACCTTATTAAACTATATTTATACATATCCCAAAAGTGTTTTGGAACTGAAATAATACATTTTATTCATGGTTGCCAACGAAGTAGTGCCTAATTATAAATATATATTTCGTATTTTTTTTTAATCATTAAAGCAAGAAATAGAAAATTTTAGCTCATGTATAAAATTTAGACTATTTAAGTATTGTCATCAAAAAAAGTATAATCTTTTTTTCTTGTAGGTGATATTATTATGAAGTGATCTCTAAATTTAATGAATTGTCTGAGTCTAAATTAAATATTAGAAACGCCGAAGGCAAAATTTCCCTTAGAAAGCCTAAATTTTCCCATCAAAATTTTTGTGAAAGAATTCTTTCAATTACAGAAAAAAAATTCGAAATCTTAATGAAAATTGTTTTCCTATTTTTTAATGCTTTTTGATCCTTAAATTGTGTCTCCAAAATTTCCTCCTAGAATAGAGGGGGAATCAAAATCCAAACAAATCATTTAGAAAGGTTGAATATCTTATACGAGACCTCGCTTATTTGAACTTTTAAAATATATACTATCGTTTTTATATCCTGCGAAATAAACCGTTATACCTGCTATTTTATTAAATTCATACAACAATTTTCGTTCAGCACTCTATAATTTCCGGATTAAGTTCCTGACGATTTCGAATTTGTTTATCTTCTGCAATCGTGGTAGCATCTGCTTATCAAAAATAAATAAATAGAAATGGAAAAACTGATCGTATCAGATGACTAGAAAAAAATGTCTTGAAACAAATGAAGTGTAACGCGTGCTTGAATTAAATGGATTTAATCTTGGGCATTTTTTTCTTTTGTTTATATAATTTCGTTCTTTTCAAAGCAAAGCGGAATGCATTTTATTATTATTATTTTCCTCTCCCATTACTTATTTTTATAAAGTATGTTTTCTTTTTCATAAAAAAATTGCAATATGTTTTTATGCTTTCAATTCGGGATTCCTTTGTTTTATTTCTTATTTAACAATTTAACAGATAATCTTTTTTGAAATATAGTAAAAGTGTGATATAAAGAACACAAAAATTATGTTATGATGAGTTGCTGATACTTGTTAATAAATTAGTTTTACGTTATAACATATGCTTGTAATATTGCATTAATGAGTTTGCAATGTTCATTATAAACGTGTATTCAATTAATAAATATAACGAGTGAAAAGTAAGTGAGTAAAGTAAGTTTTATGCTGATTTTGCCTTCAAAATTGATGAAATAATATCACATCCCTTTTCTCATGATATTCTAAGAAGAAAGGAAAGAAATTTTATACTTAAACTATATCTAACAGAAATTATATTATTTTTATGGCAGCCATTAGCGATCAACAAGCTGGCTTCTCGACTCTGACCGGTAATAAAAACTTCAATTAAATACTTTCTGTAATTATACCTTAATGTTCTTCTTCAACAAAATATTTTTTTTTTTCAGTTTTGTTAGATCCATAATTCAAATTATTTCAGGAGCTATAATTGATGTGTTTTTTGTGCTATATATTTGCTTAATTTTAATGTCTATATCTTTATATGGTAGTATTTGCTTATCAAAAGATTTCCTTCTGAATTACGAAAACAAGGCTGTAAAATGCCTAAAAAATTAATTAAATTTGGAAGACATAATTTTACTCAAAGTGTTTTATTAACTTTTAAAACACTAAAAAACTGTTACTGTAGAGGAAGATAAATTTTTGAACAATAAAATGATATGAAAGCAATTTTTATCTTGCAATATTTCCGGAAGCTACCGTAAAGAAAAGCAAAAATTTCGCTTTATTTTTGCTTGATTATAATTCTAATTAAAATTTCAAAATACTTATCCTAAGATTTACATTCCGATTCTCCAAAGTATAAGACTGCCAAATTTGGTAGCTCTATGCCAAACGGCTTGTAATATAGAGTACTAATATACTCACACACTTACATTTTCATTTATTATGATCTGTAAGGAATGTGCTTCATAGGACACATAAGCTTAATGCTTCAAACATGTAGGATTTTCTAAGGCAGTGAGTTTAGAAATGCTATTTCTAATGACATCATATTCCTAGATTATTTCATAAATTAGAAAACTATATTTCTTTAATCTTTGACATATTTTCAGCAAAATTCCTATCCAAAATATATTTTTTTTAAACTTTTTTATTTTATGACGATCACAAAATTCTATCTCATCTTTTAAGAACATACTATAACTATAACTATTTTATGCAAAACTCTTATGCAACATTTTTTTTCAGTTTCTGTACTTTTTATGAAATCCAGTAATTATAAAAAAATCCCCCCCTCGTAGATGTTTAAAATTCTAAAAAAAAAAATAGTTAACATAATTAAATAAAATTCTCGCATTAAATTACAGAATATCAATTCCTATGATAGTTTAGAGTTTCCTAACTGAAAAAAAGTCTGCAAGTCTACAAATAAGTGAGGAAAATTTTAATAAATATTCAATTTATATTCAAGTAAAGTCGTCTTTTACCAAAGTAAAAGTGAACGGCAGCTGTTTTATCATCACCTGCCGCGTTTTCTGTAGTGTTATTGATTTGCATTTACATACACTTAGATATTCAAGCATCGCAATCGATGTAATTTAAGAATTTTTGTTTTAACATTTTTGTGAGAAAAAAAAAGAATCTTTTTTGTGACTCGATGAAATGTTTTTAAAGTTCACAAATTAGATGATTCTGGAGAACTATGAGAGTCTTTTAGTCGATTTTTCAACTTGAGTGAATCATTTGCACAACTTCTGACAAGAATTTTAAGGTTAAATAGAAAAAAAAACTAATAAAAAAGATCGAAAAACTTTTAACCGATTCCCTAACATATTTTTTTGAAAAAATTACAAAAAATACCACATTTTTAAAAATTTTGTTAAACACACACATAAAAAAAGAAACAAAACAAAATATGTAGGTTTTAAGTTGAATTTTTAAATATTTTATGGGTGTAAAAGCATTTAGTTTTAATATTAGTTTACTATTCCGAGTTATCTGGGGCAAATGAAAAAAAAGTTAAATATTAGTCTTTGTATGATAGTTTTTAAAACAAAGGACAACTCAAAATGATACTTGACATTCTGTACTCTGGTATCTGGTCTCTTATCTTACTGGTTTAATTCTGGAATTTCCTTTATGGGAGCACAGAGTACACTGTCTCGTAGGATTTGATTTTATTTTCAGTAGCAGGAATCCCCATCTTCATAATTACTATATGAAAAATCATCGATTTCGCTATCTTGCATCATCGTCATTACTTTACTTTTTTTTCAACTCAACTATCCTTTTTTTATACATTACTAATCCACAAGCAGTATACAATAGAGTCCAGTACCGCCAAAAGAACCGTGAAACCAACAAAACTTAGCAAATCGCCAGTCAAACCTAAACATTTCCTTTCATCTCTTCCAGGTTAAGTAAAATCCTGATAACACAAATCGTATCGACAAATTCTGCTTCCCCCGAGTTTTTACAGGATAATAATTAATTGCAAAGCATACGAACCCGAGATAGCTAAGTATAATTAGGCAAGAGGTAAAAAAGCAGCTTTTGTTGGTGTATTTTTGTAGAAAATATTTTTTGTCTTACATCCGATGTGAAAAAAAATAATCAGCATGAAGAACCTCCCCAAAACATTCACAGATACTCTCAAATAAATTTGTCGTGTTGGGAAACGCTCCACATGATACTAACCTACAATGTATAAAAAATATTAATTATTTTTTTTTTATTTAGCAATTTTATTGAATCAATCATGTGATACTTGGCGAGTTCTTTGGCGATTAATCCCTATCATGAGGTTATAATATACAAAAATAGAATTTGCTTTTCTGGCATGATTTTCTCAACTGATTGAAACAAAGGTTTGACGCAAAATTGCATTTGTAGTCGCAAATTCTCATTACCAATTTTGACATACTTAAGTCATTTTTGAATTACAGCGTTTATTTATTTCTGAAAGTATAGACCGATAGAAAGACAACTCGTATTTAGATCTGGCTCAAAAGTTGACAGGTGTCTACTCTACAGATGGTAAATTTGTCTCCCGAATTTTATCTATCTAGCTCTCTTTGTTTTGTAACTAGCGTGTTTACCAATCTCCATGTTTTAGATCTCTCTCAGTTCGAACAGCCAACCAGACAGACTTCTCCTATAAGGATTATGCTAAAAATCTGCAGTTTGCTTTTAAAGATCTCTCACTAAATCACGTCCATCTGACTCAAATCATTTCTAAATTGTCTTTGCCACAGACAGAACAGACAAAGGGACATTTTCCAAAAATGTGTTTTTTGAAATCAGGGCTAATGTGGGACTGAAACCTTTAGATATACCAATACCGCATATCCTTTCAAAGTTTCTCACCAGACATGCAGAAAAATTGTGGGATAGTTCATCGTAGTTCTTCGATATGCTTCATATTTCTGCACGGATATAACCGTATTGAATTAAAACTTAACTGTTATTTTTTATTTATAATAAACAATAAGGCTGTATTTTATTTTGTTTTTTTACAGACCTTCAAAGTTGGTAGATTTATTTATAATTCCACTGCATATGTGTGCAGGATTCTGTAGCTTTTTATTTTCTAGTATCAGCAGTCAAGAGAAAATATAGAAATCATTAAAAAAAATTCGAATTCAAAATTATATTTGACTAATTTCTATGTTTTAGATCTCTCTGAGCTCGAAAAATACGTTTTTAAAAAATGTGGTAACAAAGTGTGAAGCATTTAAAAATGTGTAACACTTTGTTTCTGTAACAAAGATAATTCAAAAACCCGGGGAGCTAGATAATTGAAATTTGATATTCAGGCTTTATACCAAATTTTCAAACTCAAATACTCAGAGAAACTTCATCCAGCTGTTCGAATAAAAGTTATAATTACATATACGATACGAAGAGAGATAAATAGATAAGATTCGGTACATGAACTTAACATCTATATTCTAGATGGCAGTCAAATTTTGAACCAAATCCAACAGCTGGAGTATTATTTGTCGGTCTGTATTTTCAGAAACATGTAATTGCGAAAGCTCAAAAATTCAAGGACTTAAATACATCAAATTTGGTATGGGAATTTTGACTACAAATTCAATTTTGCCCAAAATGTTTGTTTTAACCGGTTGGGAAATACTGATCTAAAACACACATTTGATTTTCGAATGCAAGTCACCACATTAGAGATTAATGGCCAAATAACTTCCCAAGGATGACACAATTAATGCAGTAAAAATATTTTATAAACGTCAAAGAAAATGCTATACAAAGCTTTCACTGGGATTACATGTTTATGTACAAGAAAGTTCCAGGAAGACCACTTCCTTTGGTTGATAAACTTGTTGATCGCTGATACATCCAAGCACACATACAGACATTTTCTTTTATATGAACAGATTTTTCACAAAAAAAATGTACATATTTTGTATACTTTAATCTGCAATTTTGTGTTTAATCACACAAAAAATAAATAATCTAATACTTAAATTCGAATATTAAGCTTCGAATTTATATTCGAATACTAATACTCGAATCTTTCAACAATTTACTCGCCAAGATTAATCCAATAGAGGATATAAAATTTCAGATTGTTGATTGAGTCATGGGAAATTGACGAACGTATTTACACAAATTAAAAAAACAACTCGTTGTCTCCTTCTTGTTAATATCATCCGGCAGCTGGAAGGCATTTCGATGTTTTCATCGATTCGATGCGTTTTCTCTCAGCAGAATCATTGAATCGATTAAATGCATTCGATACAACAACAAAATTGTGAGCCACGAGTAGTTGGTCTAAAGTGAGCTAATGCATTAAGTTGTATCCGTATAAATGTAGCTTTTGGCGATCACAACAATGTCAGATAAAAGCAACCTCCGGCAATTTGCAACTGTGCGCTCATTTATTTGTGATTACCGGAACGATAGTGGGAGACTTTACCAACAAGATTAAAATCAATTGTCCAAAGGGTGCAGTGCTTTTTGATTTCAGCATTATTATCTTGCTGATGGCAGTGTTTATGTCATTAATATCTTGTTATAATCGTATAGCTCTGTTCTTAAGTTGAATCAATACTTTGCTGGGTAGAATCTTATTCTGATAGATGCATTGTCAAGAAAAAATGCGATAATAAATAAAAATATTCGTAGAGAATTTAAATAAGATGTATAAAATATAAAAATTAATTAAAGGTTTTGTAATGTAAACAAGTTCTAAGTCATACTGTTTACACTTAAAAACATTGATTTTAAAAACAACATTAAATTACTATTGTATATTTATGTGAACTTTTTTGAAAATTTCAAGAGGAATTTTTACTACTAAAATGAAAATTTAATAAGAATTCAATTACTAAGAAGATAAGTTGTTGAAGAAAAAGAAAGATTCGTATATGAAATATTTAAATGCTGAAACATTTTCATTCTTTGTCGAGGCAGTTACAAATCATAGTTCTTGTCCCATAAATTTGCCTCTTTTCCAGCTTAAACTTGCAAAGTTTAAAATGTCAACGTTATCAATCAGTGATGGCAGAAACCACAGCGCCTTCTGTTTCCTTACCTTGATAACATCAGAAGCCATATAAAAGATGGGAATATTTTTATCTCATTTTATAGGTTATGAAGATTTGGGGAATGAAATCCAGAAAATTTGTGCTTGATCTTCAATCGGACTTATTCCTTCGATTCCAGAGATGAATACTCTTTGTTACACACATCAGATTAGGATCTTCCCTTACTTGAATTTTTTTTAACTGTTTTTTATTTTCTATTTTTTGTTCTTCTCGATTTTATTTTAATTTTATTTTCATAACTTTTTTTATGTTACTGCAAAATTATGGTTATGATTCACATTTGTAAGAGATTGTGCAATCTCTATAATAAATTAGGACAGTTCTGCATAGATTTAGTTTACTCTACTACATCATTCTACACTAATTAAGACGACTTTTTAGACGTCGGCTTTTTTTAAGACGACTACATCATTCTACACTAATTTAGAAAATATGTTCGAAAGATCAAATAAGCATCGCATAATGAGAATTACGACAGAAAGCCAAATAGATTTCTCCTGTTTAGAGAGTTACAATCATGCTACAGAAAAATTAGGTTTACTAAAATTTTACAAAAAATTATTGCAACACGTTTACTGCAAAGAAAAGATTCTCAGTTTTAATATTCGATGTTGTACGTTTCCTTCATGTAAATAAAAATGATTCCTACTGCAAAGAAAAGATAGGGATTTTTGGTATTCTATGTAAATTTCTTTCATGTAAATAAAAATCTT
>JAPMOQ010053133.1:217399-232607 GCA_026543055.1 Argiope trifasciata | reverse complement strand
TGTGTGTGTGTGTGTGTGTGTGTGTGTGTGTGTGTGTGTGTGTGTGTGTGTAGAAAATCTATTGTTTCGTTTAGATGAATATCCTTACAGTTCCTGAATGTGTTTGAAGTGGATAGCATGTTCTTCTAATGAATTTCTGCACAAATATCTCTTAAGGTATCCAACTACTTTAAAAACGCAGGTCATCGACAACATAGGCGAATATTTTTTATTGTTATTTCGTGCAGTTCAGACTTTCCTCTTTCCAAAACAGTTTATCTTTAGTAGGAAAAGGAAGGCCTGACCTATCATCCAGGGTCACATATGTTTTCACCTTAAATTTGTTTTTAAATTTAAGTTACGCAAAGCTTTAGTTTTCATAAAATTTTATTAGTTTCCTATTTCCTATTAAAATTCTATTATTTCCTGATATTAGTTTCCACCGTTAACATAATATCTCAAAAATGAATAGTAATATTTGTTTAAAAATTTCAGTGTGTGTTTTAAATAATAGGGTCAATGAAATGCACCAAAAGTTTTATTGTTGGTAAAATACTTTTTCATTTATAGGTGTTTTTAGAAAAATTAAATTGTAAACTTATGGAAATACATATAAACGTATATTTTTATCCATCACTTTTTTGCATCCCAAGAGTTTTCTTACATTTTGGTTCATTTTATTCATCATTATTTTCTATAACTTATGTACAAAGAAAAATAGGATGGCTGCATTACCATTTTGTGTAGACTGTTAGCCGTTTTGGTTAAAATTATTTAAAATTTACTACACATTCTCCTATTTCTCAAAATATAAAATATTTTTAAATAATTTTGTTGTATTTATAGCATTATGTATAATAATTAATAATATATCTGTTTTAAATTATTTTTTTAAATTAATTTTTCCAAAAAAAATTTTCGCAATAGTCGGATACTTTAATATTTGCAAAATATTTTCATAAATTTTATTATTTGAAATGAATTTACTTTCGCTCATTTTAGTATTTCTCCTGCGTTTTTGCACCCGTCAAATCACAATATTCAAGAAGAATATCACATAAAAAATTAAATATGATACAAAATGCCTTCTAGTATTGACATTTCTTGATTAACACTTGTTAATTATGTTTCGGTGAAATGACTATAATAGTAAGTCAGAGATAAAGATTTGCACTTCTAGAAAATGAAACTTTCAGTTTTGACAATTTAATCACAACTATGCGAAATTAACTCCTTTGTTTTTGCTGCATTTCGAGTTACATTGTAGCAGAAAATTAGTTGTGTCACAATCTTGCAAATTAGTTCGCACGTGGGATGAAAAAAAAAATGCTATCTTATCTCTTCGCTTTTTTATCCTGTTTCGTTAAGCTCATTGTTTTTGAGGAAGAAGAATTCTTTCTGTGCTTGAGAGACTTGAATAATTGCATCCAAAAAGAGTAGTTTTTTTTAATGTCATTTACATTTACTTTCAGAAAAAAAATTTGGAGCATTTATGAAGTGTAAATAACTACTGACATTTAAATGTTAAAATATGTAAAATTTTACTGACAAAGCAATAATAATAAATGGTAAGAAGCTAGATATTACAATAACAATGGCAATATAAATCAGGATAGCTATTTTTTGAAAAATAACTTTTTATTTTAAGAATTATTAAGCAAAGTAAGAATATTATAAAGTTTTGTGAAAAAATAACCAAAAAATGGTAGGTTTTTAATTATTCCAAAAGAAAAGTTAAAAACGTTATGAATCATTCAGTATTAGAAATTTAAACTCTCGCATAATTAACTTATATGTCCTCTCGCTAATCTGTCCACATAGTAAAAAGTTATGTACTGTGGAGACACTTTTAAAAATCAAAATGAAGTCATATTATTTATATCAATAAAAATATTGCGCAAATTATTGCAAAACTTACATTATTGTAGTCATGGGCATTTTATTTACTTGTTCAAACAATCATATTTATTAATAATGTTATGGAATTTTTTTGGCAAAAGCCTTTAAAAGTATCAACGTAGTACTAGCTGTATTGTGAAAAAGGTTAACAGACTCAATAATAATTATGGGCAATTGTTCAAGAAAATTCATTCATTACATTCAAAAGAATTACTTCATTATATTCAAAAGAATTACTTCATTATATTCAAAAGAATTACTTCATTATATTCAAAAGAATTACTTCATTATATTCAAGAAAAACACTTGCAACATATAACAACACATAAGCAGGAAATCATCTGGAATCATCGGTAATAAACAACCGTAACAGCTCAATACGGTCAGAGGGCCCTCCACAGGAAGAGAGACTTCTCAGGACTAGTTTCCACGATCCAACCTAAACTTCTGCCCATTTGCATTGTCTGTATAGTTCAGCTCAATCGGTCAACCGATTAACAATTAACTAGATTATATATTTGCTTAATCGGCACATGGACTTGTTGCTTCATTAATACTTGATAGCACAAGATTCATTTCTCGACTGATGATTATTTGCTTGAGCTCAAATAAACCAACTCAATTTCGGTCTTCTGGATTTTTTATACTTTCTGTGAAAGAAAAACCGAAATTTCAAACAGGATCACCATAATTTATTATGCTGATGGTGCCTACTCTGGAATAATCAATTTTGCCATCAAAATCACCAAATTCGTCGCCAGGGCAAAGAAAGTCGCCAAGTTTCTTACCGTGACTTGAAGTCTTTATTGCATCATTCGTTCAACAGTCATAAAATATATCTGTAAAACTGTCTTCCATACAATGGAACTAATTGCTCCGAGAAGCAACATTAGCGCTTCATACCAATAGTTAGTTCACATAACATCATATTTATATTTTTAATTGAAAAAAGTAGAAAGTTTCTTCAAAGACTAAACGAATTTCGAAACTCTGAATATCATTATTTCAGGCGATTTAAATTTTTTTTCCAATTTTCAGCTTGAAAAACATCTGCCAAATATTTAATGATAATCGGTCGAATGAGCAAAACTTTTGCTTCATTTCTATTTTTTCAGTCACAAAAGAGAGTTGAATTTAGATTTTGAAAAACCGACTTCTAAATACAGGGTAATAGGTCTAATATAGGGTAATATAACTAACGTTACAAAATTTTGATTTCATAAATTTTTTTGCTTATTTTGATTGAATCAAAATTACAAAAGTAGTTTTCTATGCTACTAAAAGATTTCCTCATTCTGGAAGAACATATGTCTACATATAACGATTGATGAATTTACATGTGAAACACGATATCCATTCATTTGATAGTTTTCATCGAAATGGCCGAATTAAAAAAAATGAAATTCAAGCTTTCATAATTCGGTCGATTTTGATTAGAGAAAAATGAAACTTTGATTAAATAAATGGTTTTGTGTGTCAAAATTATTTGAAATTTTATGATTAGTAGAACGGAAGTAAGTTATAAAAAATTAGATCTCTTTACTTATTCAACATCGCATTATTACATTCAAATATCATAGAAAACTTTTCATTTATTTAAAACTTATCGTAAGTTTTGGTATATTGTCACGTAAAGAGAAGGAAGTACAGTCAAATCAATTTATTAACTCCACTTTGAACACTGTGACATCTTCAGCTTTCTCACAAGTATAAAAAGTACCTTTCTGAAGACAGTAAGAAAAGTCCAGAGCACTCATCAGAGAAAGATCCAGAATCTTCTGGAACACGAAAATAAGGAGAAACAAATGCTAAGTCCACCGGGACTCGAACCCATGATCTCCTGACGACGAGCCCGGCGTCATAACCATTCGGCTACGCAGACTCTGCAATGCTTCCTTTCAATGCGGCACTATATTTATCTTTCATCATTTAAAAATCTGTCATTTTCCCACTCTTAAATCGGTATTCTTCTGCAATCAATCCGCACATTAAATGAGGCCTAGAATATTTTACTCCAAACTTTAAGAATCATTGAAAATTTATGAATATGGAGAGAGTTTTTATCTTCTTGCAATCAATTACATTATTTTTTAAAACATATTAAGATTTCCGACTAAATTCGAAGAAAAATTTTAAAAAAATTGGATTTTTAACAAACCAGCGGGTGACCGAGCTCCGCTCGGAAAAAACAGGTATCGAAGCTAACTCGAAGATTTAAATTTTCAATTGTGATTTATCAAAACAATACATGCCATAAGAAAATTTGTGAAACCATTGGTGAAAAGATAACCGGTTAAAGTGCACCATTGTAAACTATTCTAAAAAAGTTAGAGTTTGGAAAGGGAACTATTCTATACAAAGGTAAAGTAAAGGTAAAGATTGAATAGTGTTGAAGTTCAATATTTTTGACAAATTTATTTAGAAAAACCAAACATATATACATACATAAGAAACATATTATAAACCTATAACAGCATAAACATAAAACTTTATTAGTTCGCCATATTGGCTATAGATGGCAGCACGTTACCGCTTGAAAATTTAAGTAGCCATTATGGCGAACTAATAAAGTTTGAAAATATCCTATCTGTAACTCCGAACTGCTCAACCGTAGCGCTTCAAAACCGGCGCCAATCGATTCCTCGTGGCCAAAAACCCCAGACCCCCAAGTTTACCGGAGTTTATTAATTCTGGGGTGATTTTCGACTTGGCAACCATTCCTCGTATTATAGTATTAGATTATTTAAAACTATGGTTTTAAGATGCATTGTCAATTATAAACACTATATTTTGGGGAATAGGGAAATGTGATGAAATTGAACTAAACCGGTTAACGCTCTAAACAGAAGGTAGCAATCCTATTTTTCTTTGTACACATGTTACAGAATATAATAATAAAGGAAATGAGCGAAACTCTAAGAAACATTTTGAGATGCAAAGAAATTATGAGTAAAAATATGCGTATATATGAATTTTTTCCATAAATTAGCAACTTTATTTTTCTCAAAACAACTATAAGTGAAAAGCATTTCACCAACCTTAAAATGTTTGGTTCATTTCATGGCCCCATATTATTTATAACACTCGCTGAAATTTTTATGTAAATATTTCTATTTTTTTCTGAGCTATCGTGTTAACGGTGGAGACTTTATATGAAAATTAAAGTAATGAGAAAAGTGAAATTAAAGATAAATAATAGCGGAAAAGTATGAGACTCTGGATGATAGGTCCAGCCTTTCTTTTTCTAGAAAAGGTAAATTGTTTTGGAAAGAGAAAAGTCTGAACTATAAGAAACTACAATTTTTTTTAAAAACTGCCAATGTGGTCGATAAACAGTGTTTTTAACGTAGTCGGATGCCTCAAGTTACTCTGTAGGAAATGTATATCCAGCACCAGATTAAGTGCCCAAAAGAAGAGTCTTGATGTTTACAAATTATATATATCCTGCACATATGCAAAGAATTCTAATAATCGGTTGTTACTGTGAATATTGTTAAGGATTTCCTAGCCTAATCCGTCGGGTTAGTTCACCTGTATAGTGTGAGAAGATAAACACACAATGATTAGTTCTTTAGTAGAAGACACAACACAGACGACAATTGTTTACAGATCGAATTTAGGACAGCGCAAAGACAACAAATATTTATAGCCGAAACGAACACACAGTAGCACACAATTACGACAGTAGCTCACAAGTAATAACAATATCCGAAGCACTGGCTACAGTACTCAACACTCAACAGACTACGAGGAACACAGCTAAATTCAGCACTTGCTTGGCTCCGCCGCTTCTTGTCTTCTCCTCTGGAGGACTCGTCATCTAATGTTGATTTCAACTACTCTGCTCTCAGCTTGAAACTATCGTCCTTATATAGTTCCAGGAGGAGAGGCTAGAAATGTCTCTACCAATCAGGGCGTATCTGGATGTATCTCGGTTGCTAATGGACGAATTGGGAAAATTCTCGGGTTCTTTCTATTTTGTTGCCAAAGTCGGCGTTAAGTCACCAAATGGTCGTCAAGTTTGTCACCATGCGCTGGAATCATTTCTAAGAGCATCCAGAAACGAATACTGTACATCATTCTTTCTGGTAAAGGAACCAATCATGCTGGGAAACAACATCACAGATTATATTAAGCAGTATCACATCGTGACATTTGTAACAATATTTCCGCTTTTTTCCTTTCTCACAAATCAGTATTTATCAGCTGAAGCGTTCTGACCCCTAACTTCTCGTATACTAAGATCAATGTAGCGTGTTTTAAGCTTTATATTACAGAGAAAAAATTAAGTACATGTTTTGGCTTGAAAAATGTCAAAATTTCGAAGTCTTGACCTTTAAAAGATCTGCAATCCATATAGCTTTAAGATAAATAAAAAATAATGGCTTTAAACTTTTGAAAACCTTTAGAAAATGAAAAAAAAGGACTGCTTAAAGTTAAATAAATTGTAATTAAAATGCTTAACCCAATACTGCTTAGGATTATTACTACTTTGGCTTTAGTAAATTCTAGTTTTTGATCGTAAAAAAAAGATTTTATGATTTTTTTTATACATCTTAGTTCCAAAGTTTTAAAGCATATTTCTTGACTTGCTCTTATTTTTATCCATTTTTAGTAACGAAACTTTCATCTACTTTGAACAACCGAGTCAATAAAAGAAATCTTAAATGTTAAAAAAAAAGTCTGGTTTTAAGAAACGTTAAAAGCAAACTGAAAGTTGCGGAGAAGTTTAAAGAAAGTTGGGCAACACAGGCTACTTGTGTTGCGCAATGCAATAAAAATGTCGACCTCTCCTTAAGAGCTAGGCAATAAAATTTTATTTGCGCGTAGTTGTAGAGTGAGGGATAAAAACTATTTGTGGTTTTATACTACGAAATATTTTTAAAAGAAAATTTGGTATACAAATGTAACCCCATCTCCGTGGACAAGATTTGTTTTATCATTTCCTTCTAGTCGCCTTTGATAACCAGTTTGTTCACATAGATTATTGACTCCTTAGACTGTTAAAGAATTAGCATGGGATGCATTTAAAACATTTTCTATTAAATAAAAATTAATGTTTATCTATGCCTCTTATGAACTACCGTACCGTTCATTCGATTTCGATAAAATTTCGACCTGTTGCTTGCACTTATGCGAAGTTTATAGGCATGAAACAATCATCTACAGCAGAGGTGTCCAAACTTTTCGTGGCACGGACCAGATCGAAATTAGATCCATGTTATACGGGCCACATGTATATACAAATTGAAAAATATCATTATGAGTAAAGTAGCATTAAATACTATTAATTAATACTATTTTATTGTAACTTGAAAATACAAAATACTAAACAAACAAAGTATAATTATATAATTATTTTATATAAATTGAAATATTTTCATGCAACTTCTAATGCGAATGATGAAACTCTTTTTTTGTTGAAGAATGTCTTTATAGTTGGGATCAAAATTTGTTACACCAATCATAAGCAATGACTGCCATAAATTATAAATTCCATAATTCCATGAAAACGTTATCGAAATCAAAACGATATTTGTTTATTTATACTTAAGTGCTTCTTTAAGCGAACTACTCAAAATTGCTGATGCTTTATTTACAACAAAACAATAAGACTCTGCTTATCTTCAAAATTCATATGCGTATAAAATTTCTTTTATGTTTGAGTTACCGAAATATATTTTTTTATTTAGTCTTATAACTTAACAGGGCGATAGACATTTGTGTTTGGTCAAGTACAACAACTCCGTTTTGTTGGCCACGTAGTTTTTCGATATACCTTTATGAAAATGAAAAGGTTTGGGCGAAAACATCATTATGTTTTAAAACCCTCCGCGGGCCGGATAAAATCACTTGGCGGGCCGGTTTTGGCCCGCGGGCCGTAGTTTGGACACCTCTGATCTACAGAAAAAAACATATTTTCCTATCTATTAACCACATGAACTAACCAAGGATTAACCACCAGATAACTCTCCAAGGAGACACAACAGATTCAGTAAAAGTGCTAAATTCAATCAAGACGTTCATATTTCGGAGCTATTGTACGCAAATGCAATGTAAGTCTTTCTCTCAGTTAATAATTTTATTAGAAAATGTGCGAGAAAGTCTTAGGGAAATCAATCCTATAGGTTTGAAAAGTTATCTAACTATTTATTAAAATTTTAGAGCTGTTTACAGTAACTTCCGAAAATATTACAGTAACAAATAATTTTGAACCATCTTAGTTTTCAAAAAATTATTTTTTCAACTATATTAAAGATTTTATGGCATAAATATATTTTCTATTTTTAATCAGTTTTCAAATAAAATATTTTAATCACATTTTCTAATATTAAACTTGAGAATTATGAACGAATATATAGCGAGTCACGAGATACAATAAATAGTTTCTTTCATTATCATTCTGAAACAACATCAAGTATTACAAATCGAAAAGATTACACAGATCTAATACATAAAAATGAGTATTTGTTTATTCCTATTTTATATACTGCTATATATGTCTTACCGTTCTTCCTATTTCGATAAAACATTTCCAAAGTATTGTTTAGTTGCACAGTATTTTTTTTTTCTGTGACAGCAACGCGCCGGGTAAAAAAGTCCTCAATTTACACCCACACTGTAGGTGAAATCATACCCAGTGTCTTGCCTTTACATTTGAACCCCCCATGTATTGTATGTTCACCAGGAGAAGGCACTTTTGTCCGCCTTCTTGGAGGTAGAGTTCATTTCAACGCGGGGAAGACTGGTACATACGTCTACTCTTGTAAACGAGACAACCCTAAATGCGCGCCAAACGGCTAATCAGTTACTTTGTGTTATCATTTGTTGTCATAATTTTCTTTCTTCTTGCAAGTTATTAATACATAATATATATTTAATTTCAAAAACGTTTTTTTTAAAGCAAACAACTGTTATCTTCGTAGTAAAAAGTCTTTAAAAAGGCGATATTTATTATATTTAAAATTAATTATAATATTTAAAATTAATTTTCATTTCAGAAAGTTCTCTTTCTGAATTAGTTTTACTTTTCAAATAGGTTGCAATTTTGTCAAACAGTTTCCATGTTTTAAATTTTTATTATCATTACAGAAAAAATTATCTAAAAACTTCTGGGAAATTCAATAATACCAGTTTTCAGCAAGAAAAAAGACAATAAATTAAGGGTAAACTCTCTTAAAAGATGTACATCTTGTGTGGTACGTTGGATGCCAGTCAATAACCCATGGAATTCGTCAATTGTCTCACTGAAATGATACTGTAAAAAGGGAGTAAAAGCTAACGATCACCAATTGGCAACCTTTCTTGACACTGATCAGTTTCTCCTTCCTAAATCATAGAAATAGCATCGTCTGATACCACGTGACGAGGGCGGAGACAAGTGCCAACTTGTGGTGAAACTGTGAGTGAAACATCTGCAAAAAATATCCTAATTTTCCCATACTTCCATTATAAATAAATTAGAAACCTTTTCAATATGTAGTAGAATATTTTGCAATTATTTCAATTTCCTTAAGAGAAGAATCAAATTAGATGTACTCACATTGAATAGAGAGATAGAGTGGCTTGCTTTCTCCAATACCCTCAGAATTGGAAGCAGAACACGTGTAGTGACCTCTATTTGACCTCTGGACTCTTTGCAAAACCAGCGATTGGTTGCTGATTATAAGACCTGCGGACACATTGGTGTGTAATTCTCGACCTTCGAAGGTCCAGCCGATCTCTGTGACCCATGGATTAGCCCGGATGTCACATTCCATATATACGTCATTTCCTTCCTGAATCCGGAAATGACGAAGTTTGCTTCCAAGTCGGAGCACAAGTTGAGGAACATCTGAAAAGTAAATAAATATGATTATATTATATATATATATTAAGATGATTAGAACATGAATAACTAAATTAAAGATAAAATTCTTTCTCACTATAAAATTTGTGTAGTTAAACATTCATTTAATTAAGGTAAGAACACGTCAAAAGCTTAGATTTTCGCAAAAAAATGACATGTCCTAAAATATACTTTATTGGATAGAGCAGTTATAAAAAATATGTTTACTTTTGTAATTAGAAGTCAAGATATTAATATTTTCTTAATGATCTGTAAACCGGGAGTGGACATTTAAATAACTTGAAGTACAGATATAAAGGGTAAAAAAAATATTTTAAAAATTTGTATAAATACGAATTTAGTTTTAAATAAGGAAAATGTTTGACACAGAAAAACACAAAATTCGAATGAGAGTTTTAACACTGTTCTCTTTAAATTTGTACCTAAAGATGTGATATAGTTTGGAAATTATTCATTTAATTTGAGAATAAATTATTTGGCCCAGGATAGATTGGTTGGTAGAGCATAGGAATCGCATCCTTTGGGTTTCAGCTCGAACCCCGGTGACTGGGGCACGCATAAATCTGTCGTGGTCACAAAGTCCTCCATGTCGAGAGTAATACTACTGAGAATACTGGATCAGAGATTATCATTCTCTGGTTCAGGTCAAAATGAGGATCCGTGAATTAGTGAATGAAATCCGCCCGGTAAAAGGGTTTTTGCTAAGTGAGTAGCTAAGACTAACCCTTGGGCTTAAATAGCACTATTGAAAAACAAGATAAGCTCTTTCGGCTTAACATCGTGAACTTCTTCAGCGGGATTTTATATGGCAAGTGCCATTTAAAAAAGAAACAACAACATAAATATGTTAAAAAATCCGACTACGTTGAAAACAATAATTATCGATCACATTGGCAAATTTAAAAAAAATATATTGTTATTTCTTTTAGTTCAAACTTTTCTCTTTCCAAATTAGTTTATTTTTTCTAGGAAAAGGAAGATTTAACCTGTCACTCAGTGGAATTTTGAGCAAAACATAGTTTTCAGCTTATCTTTAAATCCAATTTTTATCTTCATAAAAATTCTACACTTTTAACATGATATCTCAAAAACTAATTGTGGTATCGACATGCAAATTTCATGGTATGTTGTAAGTATTATTTACAATGAAATGAATCAAAACTTTTACAGTTGGTAAAATACTTTTTCATTTACAGGTGTTTTTAGAAAAATTAATTTGTGAATTTATGGAAAAAAAATGCATATATGCGTATATTTATACCCCTCACTTTTTTGCATTTCAAACTTTTTTTAGATTTTGGTTCATTTCATTCAGATACATATTTAAAAACGAGTCCAAAGTGAAATAGGATTGCTGCATTGCAATTTTGTGTAGTGTTAATAGTTTGGTTCGATTTCATTAAAAATATTACAAATTTTCTTATTTCTCAAAATATAAATAATTAAGTTGTATTCATTAAAAATTACTACAAATTTTTCTGTTTCTTATATATTATACTTTCAAATATTTTTTTTGTATTTATAGAGTTTATAATTGAAAATACAATAAAAAATCATAAACAGGTTTTAAAAATCCAATTTTCAAAAACTGTCGTTCGAAAGTAATCGGATACTTTAAGGATGAATTTTACGTTCTTTTGAAATAAAAGTCTTTTAAACTGATGTATTTGATTAAGGTATTCGACTACTTTAAAAACACTTGTTATTGACCACATTGGTAAATATTTTTATTTCTTGTTATTTCTTGTAATTCAAACTTTCCTCTTTCCAAAACAGTTTGTCTTTATTTGTAAAAAGAAGGATCTACCATCAAGGATCACACATTTTTCAACAAAAATTTGTCTTTAGTTTTCTCAATATTGTAATTTTTATAAAAATTCTCCACCTTTAATATATATCTCAAAAACTAATAGAGGTATTTACATAAAAATTTCAGCTCACGTTTTGAATAATATGCACAATGAAATAAACCAAAACTTTTACTGTTGACTAAATACGTTTTCATTTATAGGTGTTATTTATAAAAAATAAGTTGCATATTTATGGAAAAAAATGCATTTATATTTATATTTTTATCCATAACTTCTTCGAATCTCAAAATGTTCCTTAGATTTTGGTTTATTTCATTCATCTTCATATTTTATAAATTGTGTACAAAGATAAATAGGATTGCTTCATCATCATTTTATGTAGAATGTGAACCGTTTTGGCTCAATTTCATTAAAGTTTACTACACATTTACCTATATCTGAAAATATGCTATATTTTTAAATAACTCTGTTTTATTTATAATATTCTGTATCATAAGTGACAACACATCTAAAAACTTTAATTTTAAATAATTTAAAAAAAATGAAAATTATAAAAAATTTTCCTTTCAACGTAGGCGAATACCTTAATAGCATGCATTTCATAATCACAGCTGTTCAATTTATTGTAGTAGTTAAATATATTTTGATCATAAATATTCAAAAGCAATGAACTTGGAGAATGAATGCATTTTTGGAAGTGTTGATTGATACAAAATGATTAATTTCGTGTCATATTTAATTAAGAACTAACTAACTCCAGCTAAGTTTAAAATGAATAAAATATATCGCATAGAATTTCCCGAATTGAACGTAAAGCGACATTAATAATTAGAGTGTTGAGACGATAGTTATAATTAGGTACTAATTAATGGGAATTAACTTAAGTCACATACACTAATTGATTTTTCGTAGAACAAAATTGCTTTCAGTACTCACACATGGGGCGATTCCCTAACTAATAATTATATAGAATAAAAATAGTGACATGTTTTGAATAGTAATGTCGGAAATTTACTGTTGAAGACTGTATACTAAATTATTAAAAATATTATTAAGTAAAAAGTTTCAATTTCATTTGAATAAACCAAAAGAGTTTATATATATATATATGGATAAGTAAATAGATCTTTTAAGAATATGGAGGAAAAAAATGCTGAATTTAATAAATAATTCATTAACACCATGAATGCCATGGTAATTTTCAGAAATCTGACCTAAAATGACATTAACTAATTTGAACTAATTTTTGTAATCATATATATATTCGTTTTTTAATAAATTTTCTGTTTACGCAACCCAGCATGGATTTTTTTGTTCTTTTCCCAGAAGCTATCTATCCATATTAGCAATGATAGACAACGAATTCATTTGTAGCTGCACAAAAATGGCAATTAAATGCATAAACATATTACTAATAATATTAGTATTAAAATTTTAATTTGTGATAATCGAATATATATAAACAAAAAAAAGAAAAAAAAATTGGGAAATATCGTTTGATATTTAAAAAAATTGCCTTGTTTAATTAGGAATGATAAAGATAATAATATTTATTTTTCTAAAGGAGATGAATACATTCGTTGAAATGGAGTGATGTATAAAGGAGGAGCGTTACTAAAATTAATTCTATTTTTTTAACTTTATTATTCCAGACTGTAAAGTTGGAAATATTTTTTTTTCCATTTTCAGCAGAAACAAACATCTGCAAGTAATAAAGATTCTAACCTTTATCAAAATCACATGAGCGGTACGGCAGGGCATTATATATATATATATTCTGCGTGATGAAATACTTTTTCTTATTTTGTGTTCAATCTGTGAGGTGTGTGAATGTGCCGATCCTTTGTAAAAAGGGTTTATGCAAGTGAATGTGACGCATGAAGTAGCAATTTTGTACTGCAAGTGGAGCTAATGGAAATATGTATAATAGAGGCTCACTCGGCTTAAATCGCTGGCAGATGTGTCTACGGGATGCCAAAGTATCAACAACAAAATCGCAATGTCGACTTAGTAAAGAAGTGAAGCTTATAACTTATTCTTCAGGCTTCTCAGAAAAGCAGAAAAAATCGGTATAAGAAGAAAAAAGAATTCTTTGCTTTAAATATGTGCGTGATAATAATGTTATAAGGAGCCTTACGTCAAATAAAAATCTAATGCCCACATTGTTTGTAATAATCAGTAGCTTGTATGAGCACTGTTAGATTTTGTTTAGTTATATTTAGGACCAGTTTTGAAGCAACACTAGGGCTATTGGGACGAACTTCGTCATTTTGAGCCCCGTGGTTAGAAGACGAGGACGACACCTGAGCTGGCACCAGGCCTCTCCACACCAGCAGGAGAACGTTTGGCCCCTTACTGATTTAACGTGTACCATACTCGCTTATATGACTGCTCTTCAGTGGAATCAGGACTCGAACCTAAACCTTCCACTTCAGAAGCCGAGGCCTCACCACCAGGCCACCGCGGCTCCCTTCATTTTGATAAAAGAATATGGCTTAGCATATTTATCAGATACAATCATTTTGAACAAGGTTTAAAGACCTATTAATGCATTATTAAATGTTTTTAAATTGAACAAGAAGTAATAAATGTATTATATTTTTTCATTCTTTTTAATAACGGACGATGTAATGAGTATTATTCCTGAAATGTGCAAAAAAATTGTTGTCAAACTTAGTCAGATGTTTAAAAAATTGTGAAAATCAATAAATTTACAATCGATTGAATGATTTTGATTTAAAAAAAATCTTTTTAAAAATCAATTTCCGTTGATTTTAAAGTGTTCTATACATATGGTACATTTAATAAAAGCAATTGCCAACATATGCCGTAAATTTTAAGGAATCAATACGTGTTCCCTTTTTTAGAGACTTCATGTTTAATAGTACAATTTCATTTAAATCAATGTTTATAAAAATATAATTTAAAAATTAAATTATGAGAAACATAATAATTATTATAAAATGATCATGCATTTCATGAATTTTTGGTTAAATAACAAACATCATAAAGATATTTTAAGATGGATAAGAATCAGCGTCTTATTAATAATATAGCCTATTTTCCAAACAAATACTGGCAAAATGTCAGTGACTCTAACAAATATTATAAATAACAATACTTAAAAATATGTATGGAATCCAAAAGATTTTATGACCTAAAGGCATATTAATTTTTTTCCTGGAGTCTTTATGACATAGTTTAAACGAAGTACCATTCCATTAAATTGCCTGATTTTTTAAGAGTTTTCCAAATTATACACATTCTATAAACAGCTATATTATACGACGTTTAAATTCTTTTTCTCCATCAGATGGCAACGACAGCCAACATGATATATTCATCCTGTACCCACAAGCTGCGTGAATTAATAGTCGTTTTTCTTCCCCGTACAGGAAGAGACGTCATTTATTAAACCACATTTAAACTGCAATATATAATTTTCGCCGCAGATTAAGAAATCGCCCTTTTTCTGTTGGAGAATCTCCTAAATTTCAAGACTACTAAGCCCCTGATTACATTATTGGGAAATTTTTAAGCAACTCTTGCAAGAAAAATGCTTCTTTGGGATAGAATATGCTCATTTTTTTTCATTTTTATCCCTGAAAGCATTTAGTTCTAAAGTATCATTAAGCACAATGCAGCGCCATTTCTTTAAACAGGAAATTTT
>JAPMOQ010053133.1:175427-192399 GCA_026543055.1 Argiope trifasciata | reverse complement strand
CACCATCTACTCTGAAATTTTATTCAATGCAAAACTGGTATCTGAAAAAAAGTACTTGTTTATTACTACCTCTCTCTCAGTCTCTCTTACTTTTTATAAATTTGTATACAAAATCAAATTTGAGGAATAAATTGATCTACATACTCATAACATTTGTGAAATTAGAAAATTAAAACATGCCTTAATGGATGCCTTTAAGAAGGCATATGAGAGCAAAAGAACAAAATAGTAATCATGTCAGTTACGCAGTAAGTTAAAGAGAGTAATTATATGGATACATGTAACCTTCCAGCTGATTCGCGTTAGTGAGAGATACACTAGACATGAATTTCGTTTCATACCTTCAGATCCGGTGGCACTGGGAACGCCTGTCTTTGACTATTTGTCCCCCTCTATTTGACCTACTTTCAGAGTTGTCGTCATAAGTTTGTGGTGTTAATAGGTATCTGCCGATCAGATATTTGTATTTTAGAGATACGCACGACCGTCCATGCCAGTTTTTGTTACATCTTAATTTTGTGTGATTTTACAAATAAATCCATATTGTTTTAGACTGGCGACAGCTGGCAAAGGCACTTGCGAAGGAAAATTTTGAAAAGAAAAGCATGTCTTTACAAAGTGAGATAAAATGAAAGGTGCTAAATAGAAAAGCCGAACTAAGTACTAAGAAGTGGAGGATGCGACTTCAGGGAAAAAAACCCTATCAAAAATGAAAGCAGTCTCGAATCACGAGGCTCAGTTGTGAGATGTGCCAGAAATTTATATCTATGGAGCGCACTAAACACATTTGCTCAAATTGAGACGCTGCAATGAAATGATAATGAAACTATTTTCTTCCTTTTCATATCTGACCATCAATTACTTTTTCATACATAAATTATGTATTATTTTTTGCACTTTTATACTTTATAAGTAAATTGTTCTGCCAAAATATCAACAATTTCATTTATATTATCTTTAAAATCAAATCAGTTAACATGTGGTCCTTTCATATTGTTATTGCAATCTATGTTTCTGTTGTTTCTGCTTCTTTTTAAGTAAAAAAAAATTTAAGTGATTGTAGTTATTTATCCCAAGCAATTTACAGTATAATTTTAGTAGTTATGCCTTTGAAAATTTGCATTTTACTATAGCGTATGTGGGAAATACGTGCGACCTTTCATGTTGGTATGACGACCGCGCCCGCTGGAATTACAAGTATCAAGCAGCCGGCGTCCTAGCATAGAGTTAGCGCATCTTTCTCGTGATCTAGGCGCCATGGTTTCGAGTCCCGGTTCGGGCATGGTTGCTCTCCCTTCGTTCTATTTGTGAGATTTTTGAATGTACCCTCCTGTAAAAAGGGGTTGTGCAAGCTAATGAGTGATACGTGAATGGCAAAATCGTAGTCTTGGCGCTTGAAGAGATATTTTTGCACACACTAAGTAGGCAGATTAATAAAACATAAATATCACTGAAGCACCAATGCTACCTCATGTCCTTTGATAAATATCGTGGGATTCCTCAGGTCTTATTTTATAATATCAAGTCGCATTTCACAACTACTGGCAACTGGCTCGAAACTGACCACTTCCAGACCATCTGCCTGATACTCCATTGTTGAATCCGAAGTAATCAGTGGACGGACAGATAACAGCTTCACTGTCAATGGAATCATGATGAAATGTTACTCTGATCTGAAATTGCAAATACGGATATCGAGGTAAACAGAGTAGTTCCTAGCATTTAAGGATTCCGATGTTTCAGTGATTTACTATTAGATCCATAGACGGGGATGATCTGGTTGATAGGGCGCTGGACTCGAGTCCGTTATGTTACAAGTTCGAATCCGCTAGCCGAAGATTAGCCGTGTGCGGTGGTGACTAAGTCACGTATAAATCTATACTGGTAACAAAGTCCTCCATGTAGCGAGTAACACCACAGGGGGTACTAGCTCAGAGGTTATCGTTCTCTGATTCAGGTCAAAATGCTGATCTGTGGTTGAGAGAATGAAATGTATGAATGAAAGTCCAGCTCGTAAAATAGGTTGTGACACCAAAGTGGCAAAGTGATACTTTTGACTCTAAATGTCACGCCCTGAAAGAATCAAGAGACGCACCCTATCCGTTGAAATCACTGTCTACGTCCCAGCGGAATTGTCCAATGGCAAATGCCATAAGAAACAACAACAGAAACAAGGATATTGTGTTACCTTCTTATGGGAAATGAAATAAATGTTTATAAGTCTTTAACTTATTAACATGTTATATAGTTAAAACGTTAAATGAATTTATATTCGGTGAGGTTAAACAATGATTGGGCAGCGGTGGCCTGGTGATTAGGTCTCAGCTTCGGAATCGAAAGGTTTTCGGTTCGAGACTCGATTTTACCTAAGAACCGTCATGTGAGGGGGTCTCTTGCACTTTAAATCTGTCAGTCCAAACGTTCTGCCACCGGTGTAGAAAGGGGGGTGCCAGCTCAGGTGTCGTTCTCGTCATCTGACAGGTGCTCTAAATGACGAGGTCCATCCCAAAATAGCCCTAGTGTTGTTTTACAACGGGGAAATATAACTAAACTAACTTAATTCTAATAAATTTGCTATGTTAGAAAACACCTTGCATCGCATTGGTGTACCATAGTAATGAAATATTAAAATTTGGCTTGAATTCAGCCCAACCTATTCATTATTGAACCTATCTTTTCATTAGACTCGATTCTACCGAAGAACCGTCGTGTGAGGGGTCTCTTGTACATTGAATCCTTCGAGGCCAAACGTCTTCTCGCTGATTTGGTGTGATGTGGATAGAGAGGTGCCACTTCAAGTGTTGTCCTCGTCATCTGATTGCTGCTCAAAATAACGAGGTCAGTCCCAAAATAGCCCTCGTGTTGCTTTACAATGGAACATTAATATAACTAAACTAAAAAGCTTTCTAACAGCAACTTTGTCCATAGAAAGTGCCATAAGAAACAAGGAAGGCTGGGTTGGTAGGGCGTTGGATTATTGTCCGTTAGGTTACAAATTCGAGTTCGACAGCCGACGATTCCCCGTGTGTGGTGGAGACTGACTCACGTATAAATCTGTCGTGGTCACAAAGTCCTCCATGTCGAGAGTCATGCCACAGGGGGTACTGGTTCAGAGGCGATCGTTCTCTGACTCAGGTCTAAATGAAGATCTATGGTTGGGTGAATGAAATACATGAATGATGTATGCCTCTTTGAAAGGGCTGTGCTTCATGACTTGCCAAGTCATACGCTTGGCCCTAGATGGCGCCCCTTAAAAATCAAGAAACACGTCCCATTGGCACAAATCGCTATCAACGTCCCCTAACCTGTTGTTTCTTATGGCAGTTGGGACCAAGAAATAACATGTTAGGACCAACTGAGTGAAGTATCTGTGTTACAAAAAGCTGTGAATCACTCATTCAGAAGCACTGAATGGCACATAATCAGGGCTTGACTGAATCAGGGGCATACGGGTCAGTTGCCCCATGGCCATCACATTAAGGCCCCGAAATCCAAAAATACCATCAACAATTTCTATGCATGGTCCTTCATTATTGGTTCTTTTTTCTACTTACATTATTTATTTCATTCTATTGGGTCGTTCAGAAAGTCATTTCGTATTTTTGTGTCAAAATGAAAAGAAATTTTCGTTTAATGAATAAATTATTTATTAAATTATAAAATTGCCATTCTGGTCTAATACCTTTTGCCATTCTGGTCTAATACCTTTTGGTAGTAACATGATTACACGCTCATAAAAGTTTTGGTCTTTGCTGTAAAAAAAACTGATCGAGGTGGTTTTTGGCCTCCTCATTTGAAGGAAAAATTTTGCAAATCAGTTCTGGTACTGGTGTACTGTTAACACATCTTCTCCACACATATTGGCTAATTTATTTCTGGCTTGAACCGCATTTTTACCTTTTATAGCAAAAAAGAAAAAAATGACGAAAATGCTGTTTATTGCTCTCCATATTTAAAAGGGCACCATCCAAAAACTACTGCGAAGAATCAGCTGCACTTTTTCACACTCAAGCCTTGCTATATCAGCTCTTAAAACATAAAATGATTTTGCGGTTTAAGTATGAAATTGGGTGCGAAAAATGCAATTAAATCCTTTGTCAGGAAAAAACGAAATTACTTTCCGAACAACCTAATACATAAGAATGTCACAAAATAATAATCTTTCTGTTGATGTTTCTTTTCTGAGGTCCCTCTGCTTCACTACTTCAGTAATGAAGGGCCATGCATAGAAATTGTTGGTGGTATTTTTTGATTTTGGTGCCTACTCTAATGCGATGGCCGTAGGCAACATCCTCTTATGCCCCTGATTCAGTCAAGCCCTGATTATGTGCAATTCAGTGCTTCTGAATAAGCGATTCAATGCGTTTTGTAACACAGATACTTCACTCAGTTGGTCCTAACATGTTATTACTTATGGCAACTGCCATAAGAAACAATAGGTTAGGGGACGTTGATAGCGATTTGAGCCAATGGGGTGTGTCGATTTTTTAAGTGGCGCCATCTAGGGCCAAGAGTATGTCTTGGTAAGTCATGAAGCACAACAATATTGAAGCAAAGGGTCCCCAGAAAAGAAACAGTAACAGGAAGATAAATATTTTGTGACATTCTTATATAGAATGAAATAAATATTTAGGCCATGTCATATTATTAAAATGTTAAATAAATTCATATCCTGTGAGGTGAAACATTAATTTCCTTCACTGCTTCTGATCTAAAACTCAACGATTTATTAAATCAAAAAAAAAAAAAAAAAATACCAACTTCCGGCGCTCCCAAATTCAATCGGCGGAACGATTCAAAAACTCTACTTCGCCGTATCCCCAGATGTGTGTTTCACTGAGACGATTTGAGCCTCGTTCTCAGTTATTTCTACCCAGAATTTGTTATTTCGTGTCTATCTGTGACGACTTGTCGGGGCCGCTTCAAATTTCTCCCACTATCTCTCGCAAGCAGGGCCCTCTATTTCTCCTGTCAGCCATCTTCCGATGCTGGCGATACTTTCAGAAAATGTTTCTCCTTCTCAACATAATAAATCTCAACTTGAGAAATCTTGATTTTTTTTCTTTCTTGTTCCAGCTGGAGTTTTATTGGAGAAGTTTCTGATTTTGACAAGAATTTACGCCTGATGCGTTGGTCTTTTTGTTTTATTTTGTTTCTGTCTCGTCTGTTTTATGAAGGAAGATTGCGCTTGTTGTTTTCGTCAGAGCTCACTGAATGTTCATCTTTGAAAAAAAGTGATTTTTTTTGCCCTTCTTTTATGCTATCAGACTCAAAGGATTTGCAAACTCTTTTGTTCTTTGTTCTTTCTTTTTCCATCTTCTGAAGCTCAAAAAAAATATTTTTGAGCTTATACAATTGTTTATTGATTTTTAAACGAAGGAAATGTGAACTTGACTGGATACATTTCTATTCACACATATTACTCCAAATTTGAAGTGTTCTCACATATTACTCTAAATTTAATGATGACTCACGTATTACTCTAAATTTGAAGTCTACTCACATATTACTCTTAATTTGAATTGGGCTCACATATTACTCTTAATTTGAATTGGGCTCACATATTACTCTAAATTTGAATTGGGCTCACATATTAATCAAAATTTGAAGTTGACTCACATATTACTTTAAATTTGAAGTTGACTCATATATTACTCTAAATTTGAAGTTGACTCACATGTTACTCTAAATTTAATGATGACCTACATCTTACTCTAAATTTGATGTGGGCTCACATATTACTCTAAATTTGAAGTGGACTCACATATTACTCTAAATGTGAAGTGGGTTCTCATATTAATCTAAATTTGAAGTTGACACACATATTACTTTAAATTTGAATTTGAATCACATATTTCTCTAAATTTGAAGTTGACTCACATCATACTCTAAATTTGAAGTTGACTCACAACATACTCTAAATTTAATGTTGGCTCACGTGATACTCAAAATTCACATATTACTCTAAATTTAATGTTAATTCACATATTACTCTAAATTTATGGTTGACACACATATTAGTCATATTTAACGTTGGCTCACATCATACTCAAAATTTAATAGTGACTCACATATTACTCTAAATTTAATGTTCTTACATATTACTTTTAAATTGAATTTGACTCGCATATTTCTATAAATTTAATGTCGGCTCACATATTACTCTAAATTAACTAAAGCAAGATGCAGTCCCTTAAATGTCCTTACCTTTGAAATTTTATTTTTGCTGCTTTTGGTTAAATTAAGTGATCGGAAACTACAAGTGATTACAGTTAATGCCGATTACCTACGAAACCTATTTGAACCCTACATACAATTTGTCTTCCTTACGTGGAAATGATTTCTCAACAAATATTCGCAGTTCAGCAAATATTCACAGATGACATTTTTTGGTATTGAGTAAATTTGTGTTGCTTTGTTTTTAGCTGTTTTTAGATCATCAAAATTTTAAAGTTAGTTTAAATTTTGACAGTATTTTTTTAAATGGCATAAAATAGGAAAAAACTTTTTTGTGTGTGTGTTTATCGATGAATGTAAGAAAAGCATTTTTCTCTTTGACATCTTTTCTCTATGAAGGCTATATAAAAATTATTTTTATAATTTTTATTGCCCCTCTCTAGAGAAGCGAACTTGTTTTGGTTAACCTACGCACTTTATTTAAGGAAATATATATGCCTAGGTGTAAATATATATTTAATTTATGTAGGGAAATAAAATCTGTTTGAGGTTTAGATATATTCAATGTGTATGTAAAATGGAAAAATAGTCAAATCAAACACTTCTTACTTTCATTGTTTTTTCGTCTTTGATTATTTATTTCGCTTGATATTTATTTAATTCATTTATTATAAGTAACTTTAAAACTGCAGCACATGTAAAGTTTTTACTAATTTAAGAAAACCAATAATGACATTCATGATAGCGAAACTGGTGCATTGGCACTATGTTGATTTATTTTATTTGCCGAAATTTTGTTGTGATCATGCTTTACTAACTTAATTATTAGTTTAAAATTATTAAGGAATATAATAAATTTTAGCCACATATGACCTCTTAAAGAAAACAAAAACTAAACTATTTCCAAAATTATCCGAAAACCGACTAAGAATTCAGAATCTGTATCTTCAAGTACGTTTTTTATTAAAATGATTATTTTACTGAAATGATTATTAAACGGATTATTTTATTAAAAGGTTTATTAATGATTATTAACATGGTTATTTTATTGAAATTATTACTACTGATTATTAAGCAGATTCTTTTGCTGAAATGATTACTAATGTTTATTAATGGTTATTAAAACGTTTAATTTATTAAATTTATTAATAATAATTATTAAAATGATTAATTTATTACAACGACTACTAATGATCATTAAAATGATTATTTTATCAAAATAATTATTGATTATTATTAAAGGATTATTTTATTTAATTGAATATTAATTATTATTAAAGTGATTATTTTATTAAAGCGATTATTAAAGAATGAATTAATTCTAGACTCTGTGAGGAACTACAAAAAATATGGCTAAAAACTCTACTTCCCCAGGTTTGTGTTTTACTAAGATAATTTGAGTTCGACGCATTATTTTTTGCCTTTCAGGAATTTGTTATTTTATATCTCCTTTTGACAGCTTGTCAAAATGCGACAAACTTTCCCGCTCTCTGACGTCGGCAAATCCTTTATTTCTTCTCCAGAATTGTCAGCCATCTTCCGATCCTGTGATATTCAAGAAATGTTTCTTTTCTCATCATAATAAATCTCAACTTCAGAAATCTCTGCTTCTTTTATTCTTTCCAGCTTTGATTCTGTCAAGATTTTGTACCTGTTGTGAATCATTTTTTTTTTTTTTTTTGCGTTTCTTCGAAAGAAGATTGTATATTTCTCTGTCTCTTTTTATTTAACTTTTCAGGATGCAAATAATTTCGTTAGAATTTTTTTAAATTCTAACCCGTATATTTGTGCAAGGAAATTTGTTTTCATGCTGTGTTCTTCGGTAAAAACGCAAAAGAATTTTTGAAATCCTGAGAATCAGTTTCAAATTCTCTAAATAACACAAATGAACTATAAATTGTGTTTTTTTTTCTATAGAGCTGGGATACTGATACAAGGAGTGCAACCCTACTTTGGTGTAGAACAAGATAAAATCACGTGACCTTGTTACCGAATTTGTGTTCGTTGTAACCGCATTCCCCCCTTCCCATCATATTGCCGCATAAAGAAAGCTTACCATGAGCTCAGTGACCGAATGGTCAAAGAACGTGATCCAAACCTAGAGTTTGCGGGTTCGATGCTGGCCGTGACTGTTATATCCAAAGAGTGGAATTTTAGTTTGTATATGATCTCTAACATTCTAGACCTTTCTTTGTCATGTAGATAAGTTATTTCTCGAATATTCCGTTCGTGTATAACAGTTGATACTCACTAGTCGTGGGTAACTTCTCGACCTTGTCAAGTTACAAGTCGCTACTTTCCTTCAATAAAGTTGTTGGTTAGTTTAAAGCTGACGGTGTGTTTATTTAGACCTTCGTGACAGTATTTCAATGTCAGATTTTTTCCAGGTTTTACCTGTTGGATTTAAAAGCTAATTTAAACCCTGCTTAACTATTGCTGTGTAACTGGGTGCAAAGAAAATGCTTCTAAGGACAGTCCTGTATCATTTCACAGATAATTACAATAAATTTATTCTCTTTATATCCATTTTAATTTAATTTATAATTTCGTAACCTCGATTAATCAATGATTTTGGAGCTATACCTGAATAAAATTTTCCAGTTTGGTTTAGTTATTGTATTGAATTTATTTAACATGTTACTAAGCTTCATTTAAACTGATGTAACTGCATTGTATTTCGCTGCTTGTTTTACTTTAATCTCGAATGTATTGCAAGTGTTTGGCTAAAAGTTTGGCGGGATTTTTTCTCGCCTATACAAGTGTTTACATAAACATTATTAACCGATTAATAATTGTGTGTTTATTTTAATGCAAATATCCTTATTATTTCTCTTTGTTGTACTTTTTTTACCATAAATAGTCGAATTGTATTATATTGTGAACGTTATAAAATATTAAATATCATGAACTATATATATATATATCGTTTAGTTCACTGCAGTTTTTGAGTATGCCAAGATTTGCGATATGGTGCCAAAAAAAGCTTTCTAACTGCTAGATTTCTCCTAAGTCACGTGACTCATCTTGGGTGCACTTTTTTAGACATCAAACAAGCGACTTACTCCCTAGATTTATACATCATCTCTATGGTTTTTCAAGAAAGTTTTTTTTATTGTGTCCATTTTGGAAAAGGAATAGATAAAATATCAATTTCCTTTAAATACCATGCTGCACTTGGTTGCTTATTTTATTTTTTAAAATATTTCATTAGGCACTTCCAAGTATTTTAATCAGCGACATCTATCGGTAAACACGAGAAGTATGTCTATAAATGATATTAGTTTTGAGTTTTAACTATTTTCTATAAACGTTACTTTTATCACTTTGAAAGTTTTCTCTTTAGTATTATTGAGTTATTCAGAGTATAAAAACCCCAATCGTGGCATGTTCCAAATTGTCTTTTCGCCCTTAATTGTTTATTTTGTTTGATTTTTAAAAATCTGTTGCAAAATCCCATCAGATAATTTCAGAAACTTATGGTGATTCTGCTACATCATATCTAAATTATACGTTCTGGTTTCAATGATTTAAAAGTGGTGATTTCGATGTTAAGAATAGAGAACGGCCTGGAGAACTAACAAAAAAAATCGAAAACAATCAATTGCAAGATATATTGAATGGAAATGAAAAAAAAAGTTATAGAAAACGGTGGAAATATTTTGATTGATATACATCGTATCACTTTTTCTCAATAAGAGTTATTTTCTAAGACAAAAGAATGATCAAAATACATGAAAGCTCTTGATATATAGTAAAAGGCATTTTATAAGCGATAATCTCTAGAATTGTTTTCCTTGACATAATTTTTAAGCTTATTCCATTTTTAAATAACAACAGCGAAGATGTTTGAAAATTATCAACAAGATAAGTATTCTTACATATGAATTATTTTAAATATCTTTATCAATAAAAAATTCATATTATTTGTTATTTTTCTGCTTCTTTTAAGTTCAGAATAAGTCATTTAAATAAGATTAAGCTATTGTATAATTGATACAATTCAAATTGAAACAAAACATAAAAATATAAAAAAAGGATTAACTTATTGTATAATTCATGTGATTCAAATTGAAACAAAACATGAAAATATAAAAAAAAGGATTAACCTATTGTGTAATTCATGTGATTCAAATTGAAACAAAACATGAAAATATAAAAAAAGGATTAACCTATTGTATAATTTATGTGATTCAAATTGAAACAAAACATGAAAATATAAAAAAAGGATTAACCTATTGTATAATTCATGTGATTGAAATTGAAACAAAACATGAAAATATAAAAATAGGATTAACCTATTGTATAATTCATGTGCTTCAAATTGAAACAAAACATGAAAATATATAAAAAGGATTAACCTATTGTATAATTCATGTGATTCAAATTGAAACAAAACATGAAAATATAAAAAAATAGGATAACCCTATTGTATAATTGACATTGAAACAAAATATGAAAATGAAAATCTTCCGTTAAATTCGTTATTTCTTCAAATTTGGGATCTTCTAATTATATATTTTTTGCATTTTTATTCAACTTGACATGCTGGGTGGGGGTGGGGGGGCAGTATGGCCTGGCGGTAAGTTTTCGACTTCGAAACCAGAAGATTTTGATAAGAGACCCGATTCTATCGAAGAACTGTCGTCCCGTAAACATTGAATTCGTCGGGGCCAATCGCTTCGCTGCTGGTGTAGTGTGGAAGCTTGAACAGGGATGTGCTAGATTAGGTTTTGTCCTAGTCACCTGACCAATATTCAAAATTACAATGTCCATCCCAAATTGTTGCTAGTTTTTCTTTAAAAGGGGACGTTAAAATATGAACTTTGCATGTTTCCTGCTTATAAATATGATATTTTTCAAATGAATTTTAAATATTTAATCGATCTTTTAAATTCATAAAATGTTTTTATTTTCCATTTTTGATTATAGTATATTAAAAAAAATTAGAAGGAAATTATCAGCTAACCAATCAATGTAATTCAATTTGGATTCCATAAGAATAATGCTACCAAAGAATAAATTTGAGAAATAATCTATTTTAATATTTTGTAGTATTTATTGTAATAAATTTAAAAAAAATAATATTAAGAGTAAAAATTTATCCATTTTTTTAAATATATTTTTCATCGCACCAATTAAATTAGATTTCAAAAATGTCTTAATATATTTGAGAAATAATCTATTTTAATATTTTGTAGTATTTCTTTAAATTAATTAAAAATTATATTAAATGTAAAAAATGATCATTTATTTTTGAATATATTTTTCAACGTACCAATAAAATATATTTCATAAATTTCTTAATAAATTTCGGAAATAATCTATTTTAATATTTTGTAGTATTTCTTTAAATGAATTAAAAATTATATTAAATGTAAAAAATGATCATTTATTTTTGATTATACTTTTCAACGTACCAATAAAATATATTTCATAAATTTCTTAATAAATTTCGGAAATAATTTTTTTTAATAGTTTGTAGTATTTTTTGTAACGAATTAAAAATATTAAAAGTAAAATCTAATCATTTCTTAAAATCTATTTTTTAGTGCACCAATTAAAGTATATTTCATAAATTTATTTTATTAAATTTATTTCAACTCTAAGATAAAAAAATTTTAGTCACTATTTTATTAAAGATAAATACATCTCAAAATAGTAAAGACCCTATTATTCGTCAAAAGTACGATTGGAATAATCACATTTAATCTTTTTCGAAAAAATGATGTTTTTTTAATACTTAGTTTTAAAATATCTTCCTATTTTTGACTTGAATGAACTTATTAAATATTTTTATAAGGAGCAAGAGTATATTTTTGGTACTTCAGTTTCTTTTATTTTTAAAAATAAATATATTCACTATATTAACTTTGGTTTTCATTCAGCAATTTTACTTCTTAAATTAAAACTCTAAACCGTGTTTTCATACCAGCATTTATGAAATAATAAAACAATTTATGAAAATTATTAATTTACAGTTTATAATGTTCACCACACTTTTTCAGTTTATAAAGAATAAATATTTTAAATCAGTATTTTTTAAATTTCTATTTAAATTTCGAAACATTAAGATTTTTTTATACTTCAATGTAAATATAATATTTAGAAAAAGGAATTTGAATAAAGTTTGTTTAAACATTTTATAATTTATGCATTTGGAATTTTTTTCATCTGATGTGCTTATTACAGTATATTAACTAACTATTACTGATTTAATTAAAAACGTGTAATTAGATTTTAATTAGATTTGTTAGAAGGCTTTACTAATTAATCATCCAATCAGTGTATAGTTCATTTTATCAGTTAATTAATAGCTACTGAATACCATTGAGAAAAAAAACTTTACATTTTAGTTTCTTTATTAAAAACCCTTAAAACTCTTCATGACATTTTTAATTAGTTTTTTTTTCCTATTAATATGCAACTAAAATGCACTGATAAAAATTATAATTAAAATGTTTCATTGGATTATTGAGCGACTTCAGTAAAAAGAATCTTGACATATTGTCTTAAATATATTCTATAGAATCTTTTAAATGATTTCGGAATATATTTGTAGATGCATACAGTAATAAACAACTTAAAGGGACATTTTTTTTTTAAAAAGATAAATTTTTTGTAGGAAAAATATTTTATAGTACAAATTTTAGAACTTTATTTTTGTCACAAGGAAATAGCTAATTATCCAACAATTAATTAATTTTAATCACTTCTTGATTTGAAATGACGTAACTGATGTCTAACGAAAGAAGACAAAATTTCGAATTTAAGGGTGGTGAACATGTGCCACTGACCTTATCCTTCAATGATTTTAAAAAAATAGAAATTGTTGTCGTTCGAAAGACTTCTGATATTGAATCCATCTATATTTTCACGCAATGTGTATCCCTCAATCGATGGCTTTGATTATTTGAGGCTTGCATTTGTTTTGATATTAATTCTCCATTGAAAATGATTTAAACGACGCGATTACCGGCACTGATGCAATTTATTCTGATTTTAGGGTCCGATATAAGTAGACATAAACATGAATTTAATTTGAATTACTGTGAATTTATGCTTCCGAATTCAAACAGGAATATATACACACTTATGTATACTCGGTATTTATTATGAGCTCAGTTTTCAGGTATAAGAACACAAAAACATGCAATTTTAATACAGTTCACTCCCGATCACTGGTATACTGTGATGGTGGAGCAGGCGGATGACAAAAAGACCGGATAAGCCGGTGTTCTATAAACTCAAGTTGTTATAATAAATATATTAACTACTAGCCGCCTTTGGCAACCAGCTGGTTTGATATGAATAATGCGTTCCAAAATTTTCAATTAAATACTTTTGAGCTTTGCTCTCTTTATAACTTATCAGCCAAATATATTTAAGTTTCAAACTCTGATAGTCACGTAACTCGTATTATAACAGAAGCTTTACGATTCTTCGTGCATTGTACTATATATATCTCTGATTTGCAATCAGCTGTTGCACAGTTACGTGGAAAATATTACATCTTATATATTTTTCACAACATTAAGCTTTCCTTTCAACATGTGCTGAACATCACTCTTTCCTCGTTTTAATCTGCTATAAAAGTCAATTTAATCATTCCATTTGACTTTTTTTCAAAGTAATGGCAAAGCACTGGTACACTCTTAACGTGTTCTTGCAGGTTAAATTCTCCTTTCATTTTGTGAGAAATTGGTTGTTAGCAAATACAATTGCTCTATTTTTTAAAAAAAATCCTTAAAAACAGAAACTTAATTAATAAGGTAAAACTTTGTTATGAATGAAAAAAAGTCATTTTTAAGAGGATTTAAAAAAACAGTTTTGTGTTGTAATATTTTCAGAAATTATTGCAGAAAATTTCCAAATGTTAGCTTAATTTTTAAACGATTAAAATTTCAGAAATAACTCCTTTATGGCATACTTTTTCATCTTCCAAATTAAATATGTAAATACCAAGTTGGTAACTCTGGATCATACGGTTTGGTGTGTAGTGCCCTAACACACAAACGCTCATTCATTCATATACACAAACACACATTTATTTAATTATCAACCTTGGATTAATTTCGGGTCTTGATTGGACTAATTTTTGGCCTAATTGATATTTTCTGATATTTTAGGGCCTTGATTGGCCTAATTGATATTTTCTGGATGTGATAATGGATTGAAAGCTCTAAAAGAACACGTTTTTCTAATAATATTAATTTATTTTTATAAATTAGTCAGTTTGATTTAAATTGATTTAGAAGATTGATTGATGTAGCAACTTTTGTTGAAAATATTAATAAAAATATTTTGTAAAATATGGCTCACAGAGCAAAGTATGAAGAAATCTGAAACTCATTATTCATAAATGCATCGTTTGTCTCAAGCTGCATAAAATGGAATTTTTTACTTAATTTAAACAGTATTAACAGTACTAAACAATGTGCACGCCTGTTGCTAATATTTTACAAAATGTCCATTGGATCGGAATTTGAATGCATATCCTGTATAAACTCAATCAGGCTTACCTTGAATAAAGAGGATTTATTGAATTAATGATTTAGATATTGCAAACAATCATAGAATCCTTTGTCTTGCATCTTTTTTAAAGAAGTCACATTTTATAAGTTCCGTTGCATATTGACTAAAAAAAAGGTACTCACAGTGTATCTCTAGGTCCCAGGTGTCGTCCAGGGCCGACCCCGCTATGAGGGGGTTCTCGGCCCTGCAGGTGAGCTGCTTCCCGTTGTCGTCGATAGAGGGCCGGAAGGTGAGGACACTGCTCGTGAAGTTGCCGTCAGCAGACACCGTGTCCTTGTTGTGCTTCAGGCGCGTGCTGCCCATCCACCACGAGATCACCGCCGGAGGTTTGGAACCCGCACTCTTGCAGACAATGTCCACAGGCTTCTCGGCGGACATCGGCCGAGGACCACCCTCCATCTTCACGGAGATGGGTCGAACTGAAGGGAAAGGAAAGCAGGTGATTGCAGTGACGGAAATTAAATGCAATTTGGCTTGAATCAATTTTGAAAATATATCAAAACAGAAATCACACATCAATAAAAACATACCACGAGGGTGTGTTTTTATTAAAACAATGAGTCATATGTGACAAATATTTTGGCAATGACTAATATGAAAATATAATCATAAATGAGTAATATGTGGCAAATATTTTCGTAATGACTAATATGAAAATATAATCATAAATGAGTAATATGTGGCAAATATTTTCATAATGACTAATATGAAAATATAATCATAAATGAGTAATATGTGACAAAACTTTTCTAAAAGTTCAAAACATTTTGATTTAGAGATATTTGAATTTCGAATACAATGTTTGATTTTCTCTCTGTTTCAGCAACTGTACAGAACCTTTAAGAGATGAAATCGCACATTTCTCACTCAGAAATATAATATATATATATATATATATATATATATATATATACATAGAGAGAGAGAGAGAGAGAAAGACATACTAGTACAAAGGGTTAAATGTTGGAGAGAATAAAAGGTAAAAGAACAAAGTGTTTTAAAAATGCATTGTATATTACACATATGCTATAAAAATCGACATTTTTGAAATATTTTTTTAACATTTATAATAACGAATATTAGGAAACATAAGAAAGAAATAATTGTATGGAAAACATGACATTCCTCTCTGAAAACTATTTAAATAAACCAAAAATTGCTTGTAAAAGGATTTTGTAAAAATAACAGTGAGATCAAGTTGTAATTCAAATTATATAAGCTCTCAGAAAAAAGCAAAGATTATTGTTATGATTTAGAAAATAAGAATGTTTCATTATTTCGTTCGAGAATAAAAAAATAAAATACTTAATTTACTGTTTAACCTTAAAAGCATTTTAATAAAAACTAGTATAAATATTTTGTTGCTCAATTATATAAATGTTTTTAAATTTAACTCTACAAGATAATATTAAAGCGAAAGAACAAATAACTTTTTTACAGCATGACTTCATAAATGAGCTATAATTATAAAACTTTACTTTGCCTTTTTACTTTTTCAGAAGTTACTTTTTCATTTCGTGAACAAAACAAATTTTCTAATAACATACGAGCATTCTCATAAAATTATGAATTACATTCTAAAAGAATATGCGGAAAAATAAATAAACTTTAATGATGTTGACATTAAAATTCAATTACGTTTTTATTATTAAAATTCTTATTTTAGAAATATTACGAGGTGCTTATAAATATTAAAAATTTTGGGATACTGCAAAATTAAATTTGCTTTATAAGTCATTTTAGAAATATAAAAGTGATCATTAGCTTGAAAAGAATATACAAATTAGCACGTCTGCAAGTGGGGAGACAAGTGGAGGAGGTTTTGCTGAAAATTACTAGTTACGTAAAAAAGCTTTATAAAGACCATGTATACATAAAAAAGAAGTAAGCATATTTACTGACTGCAATAAAGAATTTTTTTCTTATAAAAATGAGATCATGATTTATGATCCATGGCAGATTTTTTTATGTGTGAAAAAAGTACACTGAAAATAGAAATATTTTTTATTTAATATAATTTATATAATATATTTAATAAAAGGTTACCACTTTCAGTTTTTGCTTTTTTTCATTAGATGGTAATTTTGCTCTAGAATATCAGAAAATCATGTATAGGCTGACAGAAATCAGAGGTAAGTTATAATTTTTATTAAAGATATTCGAATAATTTAAGACAGTAATATTTCAAAAAATAAATATTTTTTAAAGCAATGTGTTTCTAAAACTCAGTATATGGAAAACAAAGAGGATGAAATTAATTAAT
>JAPMOQ010053133.1:119496-133889 GCA_026543055.1 Argiope trifasciata | reverse complement strand
GTTCCCCCAACATTCCAGGGCCGCCATTTTTTCATCACCCCACGTCACACCCGACATTCCACTCTCGAAAATTCGATTCTGCCTTAAGTTATTACCGACATAATCCGGCACAGAGGCCCTACTCGTCTTCCATTTTATAGATCAGAACAAATTCTTGTTCTTTTTCGCAGCCGGCCCGGTGTTTATTATTCCGGGCCACACTTTATTCCCTACCAAGAAATCCCCAAGGGAAAAAGGAAAGGGGAGAAAATATTTCTGCATAATACATATCGGGAGATTTATTTGTTTACACTGCCCAGGGTACGCACACGCTGGAAGTGGAGGGGGGTTGAGTTGTTGTTTTTTTTTCTTTTGTTGTTATGATTATTATTATTATCATTTCAGTTGTGCCTCCAAAACTAAAAGACTAAAAATGCAGGAAACAATAAAAATATGAATACAAGCTGTGAAGCTACAGCTTTACTTGCTTATTTTGTTTTATAATTCTTTTTTTTTTCATTCCCAGAATGCATTAGTTAAAATGCTTAAAAAACACCAACCGAAACATTTCCAGTAAAACGGGAAAGAGTTATAAGACCTCAAGGGAATATGATTATCATCCTCACACGAACAATATGTGTCTAACTCCATTTTTTTGGCGTTCGAATAATTTTTCTCCGAGTTCGGAGTTTAGAATTTTTAATGCTTCTAAAATAAGAATTTCTAGGATTCGTTGTTGTGGAATTTCGCAGCTCGCTTGTCATATAAATTGAATAATGAATTTCCTTTATATCTATAAAAGTAAATGTTTTTTAATTCCACTTTCTTTAAAAGAAAATGAGAACGAAAAAAATGTTCTGCTGGTTAGAAATCAAACATGAAGTAGAGTAACTGTAACTTCGGAGTAGAAAGTAATTTAATTATAAATCTCACAAACTTTAAAAATTTGAAACTGAATTTTAGATTAAGTTGGAATTGAAAATATTCTTTTTTAAACTTTTGAAGGTTTCATATTCTGGATTTTCTCATGGGATTAACTTTAATATTAATTCTCTTTAAAATTTAGAAATATTGTTGTCTGCCCAATGTTCAATTTTTAAATGCCTCGAAATTTAAATCTTTAATTAGAAATAAACAACAAATGATTCCTTGAATTCTCTAATGTTATTTTTTTACCATTTGAAGGCAAGAAATATTATCCTAATGATGTTTATCAAAACGTTTTAAGTCAAAGAATGTTATCCAATATCGCAATAATTAATTGAAGAAAGTAAATCAAGAAAAGTGAAATATATATATCTTTAAATCTATGTTTATTCAGTTTGTCTTATTTTTCATCAAACTTTTTATATATGTCATGTTTCCTTATTAGCGAGGTATTTATTTGTTTAATCTTCACATAAATTAAAACAAATTACAATATTATTTATACTTAACTAGCTGGTTCCCAACGCGTTGATGTCGCCGAAAAAAATATTATTAAGTGCAGTCGATAAATAATTTGGAAATGTTTAATCGAAATAGGATGAAGGGTAAGACAGTATATAAAACACGAACAAAGATTCATTTATAATAATATTAATAAATAAAAAATAATAATCATAATAATAAATAACAAACAATAATAATAATAATAAATAACAAACAATAATAATAATAATAAATAACAAACATATATTAGATCTGTGTATTCTTTTTAAACTGTAATGCTTGTTGTTCTTTCAGAATGGCAAAGAAATAAACTATTTTTTGTACTTCGTGACTTGTTTAATATTCATTCAGAATTTTCAAGTTTAATTTTAGAAAATGTGATTAAAATATGTTTTTTTTTAATTGATTAAATGTAGAAAACATATTTATACCATAAAATAGTTAATATAGTTGAAAAGGTATTTTTTTTTTTAATTTAGAAGGGGGAAAATTATTTCTACCACAATACTTTTGGTGGATATGGCAAAAAATGCTTAAACTTCATTGAAATATAAAACTCCCATGTTTGGTCTTCCCAAAACGTTCTCGTATATAACCTGCAATAAAGTTGTTACCTATGAGAATGACTCGCATGACATTTGAGTACTATAGATACAAAATATTAACTTTTAACACGGATATAGCATTTCTACAGAGTATGGTATCTCCTTGGCGAGTTATTTGGAGATGAATCCTTGGTAAATAAAAGCAGCTAAAGTTCATTTTTTTAATTTATATAATTGTACCCTTCCTATAGCCATCTCATATTTGTTAGCAATAAGCTGACCAGGTGTCATCGCAATCGGATGAACGCTTTAGGGAGGCATAACAGACAAACAGAAAAACATTCATTTTTACTTATATAGATAATCAGATATTGTACTCAACCTTCCAGCGGGCATACCAACATGAAAGGTCGCGCGTCTTTCTCACATACGCTATAGTAGATTGAAAATTTTCTAAAGCGTAACTATTAAAATTGTATTGTAAATAACTTAGGATTAACAAATTAAATAACTTTAAACATTTTTTACTTAACAAGAAGCAAAAACAATATAAACATAGATTGTAACAACAATATAAAATGACCACGGGTCAACTGATTTGATTAAAAAATATTATGAATGAAAATTTCTTATATTTTGACAGAACAATTTGCATACAAAATATTGAAGCGCAAAAATACAGAGTTTATGTATAAAGAGGAAAAAGGAATTGAAAGTTAGACATGAAAAGGAAGAAAATAGTTTCATTGTTATTTCATTGCAGCGTTGCAATTCGAGCAAATGTGTTTAGTGTGCTCCAAACATATAAATTTCTGGCAAATCTCACAACCGAACCTCGTGTTTCTAGTCCGCTTTTCTTTTTTGCGAGGTTTTCTCCCTGACGTCGCATCTTCCACTTCTTCAATACCTAGTTCGACTTTCCTCTTTAGCACCTTTCATTTTAGCTCACTTTTTAGAGTGTGGGTGCTTTTATTCAACATTTTCTTTCGTAAGTGCATTTGTCAGTTGTCGCCAGTCTAATGCAACTCAGATTCATTTGTAAAATCATACAAAATCAGATGTGACAAAAACTGACATGAACGGTCGAGCATATCTCTAAAATACAAATATCTGATATGCAGACACCTATTAAAGCCACAAACTGACGACGACAACTGAAAGTAGGTCCAAGGGAGGGGGACAAATAGCCGAAGACAGGCGGTTCCAGCGCCACCCGATCTGAAGGTATAAAACGAAATTCATCTCTAGTGCATCTCTCACATACGCGCGCCCGCTGGAAGTTTAAGGAAATTTCTATTCAATGTTTAGACACAGGGCGACCTGATGAGAATAATAAACGAACTTCTTTAGGCTGCAGAGGGTTCTAGGTTTGATTCTTGGCGTAAAAAACGATCCGTCATGCTAACCAACGCCAACACGAGCTTCCTGGCATAGGGGTCAAGCCCAGATAATCATCCCCATAATCTGGGCGTCCCGGTTCGAGTCTCGGCTAGGGCATAGTTTTTTCTCTTCTGTGTGAAGTGTGAATGAGCCCTCCTATAAAAAACGGTTGTGCAAGCGAATGTGAAGCATGAAGTTGTTATTCTTATTATTGTCTCTAATTGGTGCTACTGGAAAAACAAGATACGCTCACTCGATCTAAATGGCTGACAGATAAATGCCAGAGGCCTTGTAAAGTGCCAAAAGTCACAAAAGTCATCGCCAACATCGCCAACATCGCCAACACTCACCATCACGTTTCGAAATGATGAGGTTGGCTGAAAAATAAATAGTTAAGCTTCTCCGAAAGTACGTATCTCACAAGCGGAATCTGGTACTGACCAAGTGTTCTTGAGAAAAATTCGTATTTGGTAAATCGTTATACTTTTAACAGATTTAATTTAATTTTTCGTAAATATATTTTATGTGCTCATTTGTATATCAAATTGCATCAGCCTAATTGTTTTCTTTTTATTATCTATTTAATTATGCTCAAACAGACAGACGTTTTGAAGTCAAAACTTTAATTTTCATAGCAATTCTCCTTATTTAACATGATACGCCCAAAAATAATAGAGGTATTTATATGAAAATTTCAGCGTGTGATATGGGAAATGAAATGATTCAAAAATTTTATTGTTTGAGATATAACTTTTCATTTATAGGTGTTTTTAGAAAAATTAGATTACAAATTTATTGAAAAAATGCGTATGTGCGTATATTTTTACCCATAAGCTCTTTCAGTCTCAAACATTTTCTCAGATTTTGGTTCATTTCATTCATCATTATATTCTATAACTTGTGTGCAAAGAAAAACACTATTGCTGCATTACAGTTGTGTGTAGAGTGTTGACCGTTTTGGTTCCATTTCATTAAAATGTACTTCACATTTTCCCATTTCTCAAAATATATTTTCAAATAACTGTTTTTGTTTTTATAATGTTTTATTAACAATACATCTAAAAATCATAAATAGTTTCTAAAAAATTCTAATTTTTCATAATTTTTCTTCAAACATAGTCCGGATACCTTAAGAAATGTAAGATTAGAATTTTTCGAACTCTTCCTGCTACAACGTAACCATGCATCGTATCCAAACAACCGTTTCATTAGCGGAAGTACGGAGATAGGCTTTGCGCTTGAAGCACCGCCCTTCTGTAGTGGAAATCAATTTGTTTTTGTTAGTTAGCGGACTAGTCAGGCCCTTGTCTCCCCGTTTATTGCTTTCTCGCAGGAGGGATTAATTAGGATCCCGATACCGTGTCTGGGATGAGATCCGGAAAGAAGGGCTATTTACTTGGGATCGGTTTTTTGGAGGGAAGCCGCCGACTGTGGTTTGAAGGGCACACACAGAAATACTTTTCTTTATTGAATGCAACAAAATTCATGTTTTTTACTCATTTTAGAAAAACAAACAGGATGTATGGAAGTGATTTGGTTTAAACTGTTTAATCTTTAACATCAACATTTTGCTAATTTTACTTTACTTCTTTTCGTATTTTTCTTTTTTTCTAGTAAAATGACGTGTAAATGCAATTTTATGGAATATAGAAAGTTTATATATTCCTAGGTAGGGAACAAAAATTATCTTTCGAATGAAAGAGTTAAAAGTTAAATGTATCGAATGAGGTATTTCTTGTAGAAAACAAATCTAATTTCTGGCAAATAGACCGGTATGAATATCCAGTTCTATTTAAAAACCTATTCAAGAGTCTTATTATGAGAAATATTTCACAGATTACACTTGTTGGCTCCTTTTATTTTTTTTATCAAGTTTTCAGCCACTTTAACCAAATTTAATTTTTATTCTCCATTAAAGATGAAGATTTAATTTTGTAATTTAAAAAATTCTGTAGAATTCTAAAAACACTATTAGAAAATAAATGAAAATTTGCCCGAGCAGAGAACAAACAGTTTGCTGCCATTTTCTACAAAATCAAGGAGCTGTCTCAGAAGATTTCCCTTAATATTTTTTAAATGCAAGAATATGCAGATCTACATTAAAACTAATTAAAAAAGTCTTCTGCATTCGGAATGAAGTTTTTGAAGCGAACACTTCCCCTTTTTCTTTCAAATGTAACACAATGCTACAAATATCGTTTAGATTTTTGATTGTCACAATACTTAATCAATACTTCTAAAAGAAGAAACCAAAAAGGCCTATAAATGAAACGGGTATAGACCAACGTAATCAATGTAGACAGTGAAACGGGTACAGACCAAGTTTAGATTCAATTTAGTTTCAAATCTTTCAAATGCAACACCGTGCTACAAATATCAAGTTTGGATTTTCGATTATGATAAAACTTTATCTATACTTCTAAGAGAAGAAACCAAAACTGTCTATGAATGAAACGAGTATAGACCAATGTAACCAAAGTTGCGAGTGAAACGGATATAGCCCAATGTAACCAATGTAGAGGGTGAAATGGGTATGTAATGGGTAAACGGGAAAACACTGTAGATTCAATTTAGTTTCAAATCTATCAAATGCAATAAAGTGCTACAAATAACATTTAAATTTTAAATTATTACAGAACTTTTTCTATATTTCTAAGAGAAGAAACCAAAACTGTCTATCACAGAAACGGGTATAGTCCAATATAACGTATGTAGAGAGTGAAATGGGTATAGATCAATGTAACCAATGTACAGAATGAAACTGGTATAGACCAATGTTGATTCAATTTAGCTCCAAATCGTTTTTAATTCAAAAACTTCTGCAGAATTCTAAAGAAAACTATATAACTAACTCTTTATGAGAAAATAAATGAAAATTTGCCGAGCAGAGAACAGTTTGCACAATCAAGGAGATGTCTAACGGCATTTTTCTTGTTATTTTTTTAAATACAAGAATATGCAGTTCTACATCAAAGCTCCTTAAATAAATCTTCTGCATTCAGAGTAAAGTTTTTGAAGCGAACAGACTCGGAAAAATGGATTTTCCTTGTAGAAGAAGTTGAATCTCTTGAAGAAGAAAAAAAGAAAGCTAGAATGAAATGCTCGCCTCTTGCTTTCTTAGAAAAAGTTTAGCTCTTACCATATAAATACGTTTTTAAGAATGCGAGATTCTGTTTGGATTCCGTTGGAATGCGGAGAAGAAATGCAGCTGCCAGCTTGATGCATGTCCATCTTTTGTATTTGTATTTTGAGTTTGTATTTATATTGCTTTTTTTTCTAAGCTCACGAAAACTCGGGCGAATTACTTTGAGGAGGATTCTGGAAAACAGATCTGAAGAGGCTTTGGACTCTTTTTTTTTTTAGATCTGTTTCATGCTTTGTTGGAAATCAGTTTTAGGCTACATTTCTTTTTTTTAAAATGTGTTATATAAATTGCAAATAATAAAACCATATTCTCAAAAGCTTGTGGGTCATATGTCTCCCTTTAACAAACTGGGTTGTAAGATATGAAGTCAACACATTAGGAACATTACTCAACAGATATAAATTAGGAAGCTGAATGCTTGTATTTCTCACTGAAAAAGAATTTCTAGTTTCTTTTAACTTTTCTAATGCTGTTAATTTTCAAAAAGGTTTGTTTGAAATCAGTTTTACTCTACATTTCTTTTTGAAAAATGTGTTATATAAATTACCGATAATAAAACTATATTATCAAAAGCTGCTTGGACCTGTGTTTTCATTCAACAAACTGGGTTGTAAGATACGAAGTCAGCACATTAGGAACATTATTCAAAAGATATAAGTTAGGATGTTGAATGCCTGTATTTCTGTTAGTAAAAGAATTTCTAGTTTCATTGAAATTTTCTAAACCTTTTATTTTTTCAAAACTTTTCATTTATTTTTTGTAAAACTTACAGTATAGTGATGTTCTTTTAAAGACTTATTTGTACGCATAAATGATGATAAACATGAACACAGAAATATCTGAGTTATTATTTGTAATTCAGAATAAAATTTTGGTGATGTTTACAAATTATTTGAAGTAAAAAAAAAGTAAAATTATTAGACAATTTATGATGTTGAATGCTTGTATTTCGTCCAGAAAAAGAGCAGACACTAAACCTTATTTATTTTTATACAATTTCATAAATATCAGTGCCCTGTAAAATTGAAAAAGAATACATTGAAAAGGACGATTTCACAAAACAGTTCCCATGTTTATAGATGTTGAAATTTTTAAATAAAGTTTAAATCACGATTTTTAAAATTTATTTGCAATATAAAACACGAATTTTAAAATTTATCTGTGATGTATATCATGAATTTTAATTTTTATTTGTAATATAATTCACGATTTTTATAATTTATCTGAGGTGTAAACCATGAATGTTGCAAACATTAGTAGTGACAATATTGGTCATTAACAGTAAAAAAAAACATTGATTAAATCGATAAGATACTGGTTGTGCAAATTGGTCATAATTCATTAAATAAACTAGCTGGAATTATCTCTTCGAAACTTTCTTGCATAATCTCTCATACAAGTTCAATTGCGTTTTAAATGCATTTTTTACATATCAATTAAAATAAAAATGCAACACAGTCCTGCAAATATCGTTTGAATTTTTGATTTTTACAATACTTTATCTATACTTGTAAGAGAAGAAACCCAAAATGCCTATGAGTGAAATGGGTATAGGCCAATGTAACCAATGTTGAGAGTGAAACGAATATGGGCCAATGCAGATTCAATTTAGTTTCAAATCTTTCAAATGCAGTGCAGTGCTATAAATTTCAAATTTGAATGTTTGATTATTATAATATTTTATCTATACTTCTAACAGAAGAAAACAAAAATGCCTATAAGTGAAACGGTTGTAGACCAATGTCACCAATGTAGAGAGTGAAACGGGTATGGACCAATGTAACCAGAGTTAAACGGGTATGGACCAATGTCACCAACGTTGAGAGTGAGACGGGTATAGACCAATCTAACTACTGTAGAGAATGACACGGATATGGACCAATGCAGATTCACTTTAGTTTCCAATCTTTCAATTGTAATACAGAGCTACAAATATCAAGCTTGAATTTTTGATTATTACAACACTTTATCTATACTTGCAAGAAATGAAATCAAAAAGGTCTATAAATGAAACGGGTATAGACCAGTGTAACCAATGTTGAGAGGGAAACGGGTATAGACCAATGTGATCCAATTTAATTTCAAATCTAATGAGCGATGAGACGATAGATATCAAAGTTGCCATTAAACTAAGTAATTAAACACTCTGTTAGGGAAAAGCTTTAACAGATTGACGCACATTTGGTCACATAACAGTATTTTTATTTTATTATTTTAAATTTTCCTGCCATTTTTAACGGTTTGAAAGTGCATTCTAAAATATTTTTATTTCATAATGACACTATTTAAGCATCTCATGAATTAATTCATAATAAGTTCTAGAAGGTTTCTCACTCGATTACAATTTCACTACATTTGGTTCACTTAAAATCCTTTATTATTGTGAATACTCATCCTAAATGTACTGTATTCTATTGACGAAAGTCGATTATCCACACTTTAATGCATATAAGTTCATTATTAATATACCCGATGTTATCTTTTCACTTATTTCAATATACAAGACACTTCTCATAAAGTGTCTCATAGTTTTAGATTCGAAATATAGTGGTTTTATTTGAATTTTGAAAATTATATTTTTCTTAATATTATAGTACAATGAAAAATATACTTTTCTTAAATACGAATATTTAAGCGAGTATATAATTAATATTTTTATAGATATTTTAAAGTTTATTACATTTGTGAAAAAAATGAAAATAATATTTAAAAATTAGACTTATCTTATGTTTTATATATAGAGAAGAATAAACACAAATGATTTCTGCACTAATACAGTCCATTAAGTCGAATTGAGAATTTATTGTTAGAAGAGAGCATTAATTTCTATTTTTGTTTCGATTGGTAAATAATGCAAACGTTTAATTTTGGAGATTTAGATTTAGATAAAATAACTTTAGAAAATATTGGCATTAAATACGAGTTAAAAATAAATGTTATTTTATTTCTTGACTGCTATTTATTTTTCTTGTATTTTATCGATAATCATTTTCCGAGTGCAAACGAATATCGATAAAATAAAACAAGGAATATTCATTAATTTAAATTTTGTCTTTAGAACTTTCAATAACCTCTGAAACTAGTCTTTAAAAGGGTAAACTATTTAACACTAGATTTGCCAAGAGGTGGCAACTGCCTATAGCTAACAAAGGGGTCAAAATGACCCGTTTCAGTATTTAATTAGAAAACAATATAAACTAACCTATCCAATAGTAGTAGAAAAACATTTATATTTTCAATATAGTTTTTTTCAGATAGGGTGAAATGAAAAAGCAGTTTCTTTGTGTTTATGTACAAAAAAGTGTTTATTTTCTGATCTAAGTCTTCAACATCGTTTATTCTTTTGTCAATATATTCTACAAAAACAATAACACACGTGTCTTCTTACTAACAACATACAATAGCTTCTATCGGACTGGCTTTCGGCTTCCAGACTTTTACATAAACACATTTTATTAGCACATACTTAACTCTATATTTATACCTATATTTATGTGAATCTATCAAGTCGTTACATATTTAAATACACTGAAGTGACAAAAGTCATGGGATAACAATATGCAAATATACAGATGGCAGTAGTATCGCAGCGAAAAAGTATAAATGCGCAGTTCTTTTTCCAGAGCTTTCATTTGTGATCAAGTTATTCATGTGAACAGGTTTTTCGTGATTTATGGAGGCACAACGAGAATTAACAGACTTTGAACGTGGAATGTTAGTTGGAGCTAGACGCATGGGTCATTCCATTGCGGATATCGTTAGTGAATTCAACATTCCGAGATCCACAGTATCAAGAGTGTGCCGAGAGTATGAAATTTCAGGGATCACATCCCATCATGGACAGCGCAGAGGGCGACCACTTGCACTTAACGACCGAGACCGCCGACGTCTGTGTAGAATGGCCAATGTTAATAGACACGTAACACTTTGTCAAATAACTGCAGGAATCAATGTGGGACGTACGAGGGACGTGTCCGATAGGAATGTGCGGCGAAATTTGTTTTCCTTGAGCTATGACAGCAGAAGACCGACTCGAGTGCCTTTACTGACAGCACGACATCGCCTGCAGCGACTCTCCTGGGCTCATGAGCATATCGACTGGTCCCTAGACCAGTGGAAAACCGTGGCGTGGTCAGATGAGTCACGATATCAGTTGTTACGAGCTGATGGTAGAGTTCGAGTGTATCGCAGACCCCACGAAGCCATGGACCCAAACTGTCAGCAAGGCACTGTTCAAGCTGTTGGTGGCTGCATAATGGTGTGGGCTGTTTTTACATGGCATGGACTCGGTCCTCTGGTGCAACTGAACCGATCATTGACTGGAAATGGTTATGTTCAGCTGCTTGCAGATCACTTGCAGCCATTCATGGACTTCACGTACCCACACAACGATGGGATTTTTATGGATGACAATGCGCCATGTCACCGGGCCAGAACTGTTCGCGATTGGTTTTTAGGACATTCTGGACAATTCCAGCGCACGATATGGCCACCTAGATCGCCCGATATGAATCCCATCAAGCATTTATGGGACATCATTGAAAGGTCCGTTCGTGCCCAAACTCCTGCACCATCCACACTTTCACAATTATGGTTGTCTATACAGACAGCATGGCTCAATATTCCTGCAGAGGACTTCCAACGACTTGTGGACTCCATGACACGTCGAGTTGTTGCACTTCGCCGGGCAAAAGGAGGACCGACACGATATTAACAGTCATCCCATGACTTTTCTCACTTCAGTGTATATATGCATGTATTCTCAATAATAATTATTCGAATGTATACATATATATACATATATATATATATATTTGCTATTATATGTTTTCTAAATATAATTACAAATTTATTAATTGATTAAAATATTCTCATAAAATACGGCAATAAATTTCTTGCAAAAAATTACCGAAAACTTTTCTCAAAAGGATAAAACTTTTTCCCATCGTAAACCGAGTGTTAATTAACTTAAATGTGTAGGCTAACAGATTTAATGAAATCATTGACAGTATTTAACATTGACATAGATTGGAATGATTCATGATTAATATTCATGCAAAAAAATCTTTTGCGAGAGCAACAAGGCGACAGAAGTCATAGGTATGAAGATCTAAATAAAATAAAACGATTTAAATATTTTTACCAAACGATTTTTCTCTAAAAGGAAACAAACCCCTGTTCCAAATGTTAAAGCTCCCGTAATATACGACTATTCATATTTGCTTAAATTTAAGTGGCATATTTTAAAATAAGAATAACTAAAATAAAAAAATGCTTAAATTTGAAACAAAAACATAATATTATATTCTTTGAGCTTTAAACCTGCAAATAAAATACGCTTCAATTCTCTATTGTGTTGTTTTAAATGCAAACATAAAAAATTCCTGTGAATAACTTTAACTCAAAGAGATAACAAAGCAACCATAGAAATTCTACCTTTCGCAATTTTACCTTTGACTTTCTTATTTGTTTTAAGTCTCTTTTAGACATGTACAGTTTTCGTACCCTTTTGTTGAATTCAAATCGTGAAAATAAATTTAAAAAACTCCAAGAACAAATAATGTTATATGTTTTTGTTTTTTTCCATTACTGCTCCGTAAATATGCAAGATGCGTTTTCGTGATTAAAATAATTTTCTGTAAATTGGATTTCACAAAAGTTTTTAATTAAACTTTGTTTGAAAAATACTTTTAAACAAGTAACATTTTTGTTTGGTAAGCAAAATGTTCATGTTTACTAATGAAATAAAATTAAAAAATGGATGAAGTAATATCACTCGAATTGAATCGGAGGTTTCAAAGGCATTCAAGTTAAAATGTAAACCTTATCTTTGTAGAATCACATGGGAAATGTGTGATTATTTATCTTTGAATTGCTATGAAGAATAAAATGCTTGTGTTTAAAATTATATATTTGATGCTTTAGTTTAGAAAAATACTCGCAAATAAACTTATTCGTAAGTTCAAAAACACCAATAATAATTTTTCTTTAAACAGAAAACACATTTAACTTAAATTCATGTGGTATTACGTTATATCATAAATATCAAAAAATATAAATTTCCCTTGAGAATTTAGAAATTAAGTGCTTATATTAATCATAATTGAGATGCATATAAAAAGTATAAATGTATTCTGTAAGTTTCCTTTAGAAATTCCTTTTCTATTAATTACGCAAATTTACAATCCTCAATTTAGAAAAAATTGATTATGATAAGATTATGATTTAAGTAAAAAATTGATTATGATATAAAAATAAATAACATGATTATACTGACAGAATTCATCTACACATTACAAAGATCGAAGTTCGTGCATCGACTACAGCTGTATCATTTATAATTATGTATTTTTCGTAAATATTAAAATTTCATCGATTCTAAATATCATATGTTACATATTTAATAATCGTCAGATTGATTGTGTTTACTCATTAACGAAATGCCTATTCTCAAAATTATCCAAAATACTTATATTGTTATTTTTAGAAAGATTTTAACAACAAATTATTTCCAACAACCATAAAATGATACGTCGTTTCCTGCAAAAAGAATTCATAAGAGCTACAAATGCCTTACTTCGAAATTCAGTCGACTTTTGGTGATAAAATCCTTTTTCAATATCGTAATAAGTAAGATATAGTATTTATCAACATTTTCTCATAATTTTTCAACTGTCAAATTTTCAAAGCTCGAATAATAAAATTAATTTTTTCAGACTAACGATATGGATTTGATCTAGTTTATGAAATTTAAAAAAATCACAACATTTGTAATTAGCCTGCAACAACTACAGGAATTTGATGAGAATTATCAGTTGCGAAGCTCTATAATAGCAAAATTGCTACAGAAATAAATAATTCCATAAAAAATAATACCTATAATCAGTATGATTAATACGTGAATATTAAAATAAATCTATAAAACACCATCTTTTGTATGACGTCTTGTATGATTGTCTTTAAATCAACCATGATTTTTTTTAGTTATGATAGTACGCATCACTCAAATGAGCAAATGTTGCATATGGTGAATAGCTAAACGAAAGATGAAAGTATGCTTTGAAATTTCTATTTGTGCTTTTCACTTTAAAAACTGGGGTGAACGGTGGCCTGGTGGTAAAGTCTTGGCTTGTAAGCAGTAGGGATACAGGTTCGAGATCCGCTTCCATCGAAGAACCATCGTGTAAGGGGGGCAGTTCCATGTTAAATTCGTCCGGGCAAACGTCCTCCCGCTGGTGTGGTGTGGCGTGGAGATGGAGGTGCCAGCTCAGATATTGTCCTTGTAATCTGACCGCGATGTCTGTAGACTTTAATATAACTAAACTAAACTAAACAGTTAGTCGGCGTCCTGACTTTGGTGTACCGTGTCTTCCTAGTGTTCTGGGCTTCCCGGTTCGGGCATGGTTGTTATTCAGTGTTCTATCTGTGAGTAGTGTGAATGCGCCTCCCTGTAAAAAGGGGATGAGCAAGCGAATGCGAAGCATGAAGCAGCTAAGTCCTACTCTTGGACCCAGTTGGCGCTATTAAAAAACAAGGGACATAAAACAAGGGATTAAAAAACAAGACTTAATGACAACAATCAGTGGGCTAATCACTACCATTGAAAACCATAACAAACTAAACAGTTCAAAAATTACTAATCTTACATAACTATAATATGGCGTAGCTTTAATTATTAAGTTTGTAACATATAAAATATATACCTTGAATTCTAAAAACAAAATGCATAGGCATGTTTTCTTTCTTACTAGGATATTTAATCTATAGAAGAACTTGATTGTGTGTATGAAAATCTTCAAAACTACATTCTTGTTTTTCATAATCTAACAATGGTATATTTTGCAGGCAGTCGCTTTAAGTTTATAGCTAAAACACGATGCATTTATCTCGATGCAGAGATTAAATAACCCATC
>JAPMOQ010053133.1:89210-114221 GCA_026543055.1 Argiope trifasciata | reverse complement strand
TTTTGTAATATTTCGTTTCTTAAATAAATTCTCAGTTATTTAGAACTTTTTTATGTATTTACATTTATCGCTGATAATTTGTAATCTTTCGTATCTTAAATAAATTCTCAGTTATTTAGACCTCTTCTTTTATAAGAGTTCTAAATAACTGAGAATTCATTTAAGATACATTCTCAGTTAAAATAAATTCTCATTTATTTAGAATTCTTATAAAAGAAGAAGTCTAAATAAATTTATTTAAGATACAAAATATTAGTGATTATTGTAAATACACGCCAATTATTGTATTTAAATCGATTCTCATAAATCAACGATGAATTCAATTTTTTCGAATGCTTGAAGAGAGTTGATACCTGACACAACTGTTGTTTTCGATTCCGAGGGAGAAAATTACATCCTTCTTCATCTACCCAGTTTCAAATTGGGATTATCGATGAAGAAGGGAAGATATTCACACAGAGTGTCTGAAATTGACATATTTTCGTTTGGTTTTTGACTAGATTTGTCTTCAATAGCAAATTAAAAATAGATTGTTAGATTTATTTTCCTTTATATATATATTTTAAATAATAATAATAATATATATATATTTTAAATAACTGAGAATTTATTTAAGCTAAATTACTACAAAATTTTAATGATAATTGCAAATACCTGCTGATTACTGTATTTGATCACACAAATGCACTCATGAATTATATTTATGTAACATTGGAATAAAAAATTAGATAGGTAGTCAGCTAAAGGGAAGCAGTTTTGTGTCCTTGAAAGGTCATCAACTAAAAGTCTTTGGAAAAAAACAGTTTTCCTGTATAATTATTTCCTCGGTAGGCAATGATTTCAGATTATAATGTCAAAAAGGCTTAGATGCACTATTGTATCAATAAGACATAGTGTTTGTAGAATCATGTTCAATTATCTTGCATTGGAGAAGGCACTATATGTCGAAAGATCCTCTTTTATTGAATTACACCTGGCAATAACTCTTAATTTATGTTTTCACTCCAAAACTTTCCCTAAATATCACTAATATCATAAGTGTTTTTACCAAAGTAATATAAGAAATTAATAATTATCTCATCAATAATTGATTCACCTTTCTTATATTTATTTTCCACTTACCTGTAATACTACATTAATATTAAAAATTAAATTGTTTGAGGTAACTGTTTACACGAAATATCCTATGAATTTTTTTTTTTGAAAAAGTCAGTATATGCTGCATATCGTTTATAAAATTTGAAACATGTAACACTTTAGTAATAGGAATTTTGATACATTAAATCCTTGAAATATTTCTTTTACCCAGAATGCAATAACATGGATAATGTATTTTTTTAATATATGTAGAAACTGGATGAAGATTTGCTACTTTCCATTTAATCTTATTACAATAATAATAATTAAGCTGTTTAAAAATAGTAAAACGAATAAATTCTGTTAAAATCGATTTTTTTAAAAAAGTCAGTAGCTGTTACAGGCAGCAATGATTATGTATGCCGCAAATCTTTTTATAGAATGTAAAATACTTAAAACTCTAGTAATCAGAATTTTGATATATTAAAATGTTTATTGTACACAGAGTATAATAACATGAATAAAGTTTTTTTAAAAATAAATATAGCAAATTGAATAAAAATTTGTTACTTTCCATTTACTTGTATTACTACAGTAGCATTAAAAATTAAAGAAATTAAATGATTTGAGAAACGGTTACCACAAAAAATATCCAGTGGAATGTTTTTTGAAAAAGTCAATTTATGTTATAGATGCCGGTGGCTGTATATTACGAATTTTTTTTTTCATAGAATGTAACATATTTATAGATTTAGTAGTCAGTATTTTGTTATATATTGAAGTCAAGAAATATTTCCTCTGCCATAATACATTAATATCGATACACTTTTGTTGCAATTTTTTAAAAAATATTATAAATATAGTAAATTGGATAACAAATGCACGAATTTCAATCGATATAGACAGTTATTTGACATTTAAAGGCTTAAAATTAATGGATAAATTTACACTAGGAATAATTTTAACAAAGTGAAAGCTAAAAAAAATCATGTTTATCTTATTTTACAATGGAAGCAACTCTGTGTCCGTGTTATTATTTATTTTCTGGTTTACTAGTTTAATACCAGTGGCTATATGTACCGAAAATATTTTTATCGAATGTAATATATTTCTTGATTTAGTAATCAGTATTTTGATGTATATTGAAGTCAAGAAATATTTCCTCTGCCATGATACATTAACATGGATACACTTTTGTTGCAATTTTTTAAAAATATTGTAAATGTAGTAAATTGGATAACAAATGCACGAATTTCAATCGATATAGACAGTTATTTGACATTTAAAGGCTTAAAATTCATGGATAAATTTACACTAGGAATAATTTTAACAAAGAGAAAGCTAAAAAAAAATCATGTTTATCTTATTTTATTATGGAAGCAACTCTGTGTCCGTGTTATTATTTATTTTCTGGCTTTCTAGCTTAATAAAGGCAGCATTAAAGAGAAAAATAAATAAAATAAAGCATTCATATCGCCCAAATAAAGGAACACCTGCATAAAATATTTTGATTTCAGAGCCTTCAATGGAAAGCGATAGGAATGAAATAAACATCCGTTACGCCACGCGCGTTTGACAGTAAATAATAATGAATAACTTATTGCGATCAATTTCTGAGCAGATTTATTTGAAGCCGAAAGAGTCATTTCGGGTTCAAACGGAACGTATGAGATTTTTGCATTGTAGGGAATTTTTCCCCGACACCAAACAAAAAAAAACGGAAATATTTTTTGAAAAGATCAGCGTTCTTGCAAATCATATCAGACTTTATAGACCTCAATTCATAAAACTAACGCTTCTTCTTTTTCAGAAAAAAAAAAAAGAATTTACATTTTGAAAGATTTACAATTTATTTGCATTATTTTCTGTTATCTTTTGCTTTCTTCCTTTTACGGCTGTGGAAAGACTTATCGAGAAGAATAAATATTCTTTCTGGACGCGAAAAGTATTCTCCAAAATATTCTCCAGATTCCAATACTTGGAGAAGAGAGTAGATTCGGAAGATTTTCCCAGAAATTTCTGGTTGAATTGGCGATGGAAGAAAAATATTTACGCCAGTTCGGCGCATAATATCACGCCAATTTTTTCACGCTTTGATTTTTATTTTAATATTACCATTTTTAGAGAAAATTGCAAACTAAATATTTACCCTAGCATTTAGGTGTATTCTTATTTGCATTATCTTTTGATGGAGCAATATTTACTTGAAAGAAGAAATAAAAACAGATTTGATGTGCTTATTTTGTGTCTTCATCTAATAATAATATTTCTAAGTGTATCTTTAATACAGTATCCAGTAAAAAAATATTTTTGTATAAAATTTTAAAACTTAAATGTCCATCAAAACAAACTAATAAATACTCCTGCATTTTGATTAGAAAACAAAAATGAATGTCTGCTGTATTTTTTGAAACAAAACTAGGGAAAAAAGTATATTTCAGTTGAGTTGTAGTTTTTTATGATAAGCAAATTAAATTTATACAGTTGTACAAAAAAATGTATTTGTTTGTTTCTTAAAACTCACGGTTAAGAAATTTAAAAGACACAATTTATTCTTGATGATTAATTAATTGTTCATAATTTATTCAAATGATTCTTTAATCTCATTAAAAATATAATTGAATATTACCTTTTCAGGAGCCTAGCAATTTTAGAAATCACGTTTTTTAATCTTTTAACTACGCAATAATCTTCGGATTGATTTATTATTATACTTTAAAATAAAATTACTTATATTTACTTTTTATAAGAGATGGACAAATAAATTACATAATACTTTCTTACAGACTAATGATTTAATGTCTAAATCAACATCGACCCAAAGCATTGGTCATACTGAAGCAATTAACAATCTTCATATTGAAATAAATATGCAATACATAAAATAAACGCCCAATAATCACAGTAATCAACCATAAGAGCAATAAATATCTATACCAATTTCGAGAATCATCAAAAATTAAATGGTTTCGGCATACTGAAAATAATTATATCGGAATCGGAATAAAAATTTAATTCTGAATTAAACTACAAAAAGTAAGCAAAAATAAAAGCTAAATGAAATAAAACTTATTTATGAAGTAAATCTAAATAAATATAATTAAGTAAACACAACTAATTACGTAAAAGAAACAAAAATTGGAATCAAAACCAAATATTATTTCGGATTCAGACAAGTTTAAAATTTCAAAAAAAAAAATAAAAAAAAAACTCATCACTGCATTTTGTGAGCGTCAGTGCAGCTACTATTAAAATCCAGATGAATGAAAATAAATTAGCAATATAAGCCAAGTAAAAAAGAACACAACATAGTCAAAATTACAACAAATAGAAAAGGAATCTGGCCTGAAGACTTTTTCAAGGATCACCCTCAGGCAAGTATTTAAAATAAGGTATTTTTTCTGTGAAAAATCGGACAGTGTCTAATAGTATTGACTGCGTTACTCAAAGAACCCCGAAAATTAAAGTAAAAGAGATACACTAATTTTATCACCAAAGGCACAAACAAAGCTACATTAAAACCATCACTAAATAAAGCAAAATATGTATTCAAAAATATTTGCATGCAACGCGTTACTCTTTTCCCAGCGTCAATCGTTGAAATGTTGCACACTAATAAATATGAGAGTTACAGTGTTAAACTGCATCGAGAAGGAAATGAAGGATTCGGTGTTTTGTTGCTGTTGTGGTTTGTTTGTTTACGGAAGGTGTTAAACTATCCATAAATTATTCATAGAATGCATGCTCAGTCAGATTTAAACTTCGAGGAAAAATACCAAAAGGTATCATCCCACTGCAAAGTAATGCTTGACCACATTCTGCTGAACGAGCGGCCAAGAGTAGGAATCAGAGTGCTGGAACACCCGTCATAGAATCCAGACCTAGCTCAAAGCGATTTTCATTTGTCTGAATTATTGAAGAAAGCAGTAAAACAAGAATATTTGAAACCGATGAAGAAGTTTTTGATACGACATAAAATTGGTTATAGTAGATATATAGTAACCCCATTTTTGTGATGGAATCAGAAACTTTTAGGAATAGTGTGTTGAAATTCATGGTGGCTATGTAGAAAAATAATGTATGCTTCAGGTTTCTATCATTATAATCAATGCACTTTTTAAAAATGTCCCTTTACATTTTCAAAAGGGGGCTTTCTATGTTATGTTCTATGCAAAATAATGTAGGCTTCAGTTTTCTATCATAATAATAAATGCAGTTTTCATAAATATCCCTTTACATTTTCACTCTCTCTCTTATATAGAAAATTCCCTAAGTATCTTTCCGTAGTTTCATTGAAAATCTATAAATGGACCGAAAAAGATGTGAAGAAATAGTGCAGTGTGTCTTGCAGTAGATAATAAACAACAATGAAACGCTTTTTGATCAAGTTTTGAGTGAATTTCTTTTAAACCATGATTCATTTCAGTCTAGACATTAGAATGAGAAAATATTGCAGTAAATGAAATTTTCTCCAAAGCCGGTAAGAAGTGATATATTTCGGGAATATTTTCTTAAAGGATCAACGTTATGGAACGTTCTGTTTTATAAAAATCCTCTCTTAAAACCAACAATGTTTCAATTCCACACAAAGAAGTTTTTGCAAAGAAATGAAGGAAATGAATTTACATTTTCGAAATATTTACAATATATTTGCATTATTTTCTGTTTATTTTTGTGCTTTTTCTTCAATCCAAGAAGTGGAGCGTAAAGATTTATCGCACAGAATAAATATTTTTTCAGGATGAGAAAAGTATTCTGAAAAAAAAAATAGTCTCATGAATTTTATGCTTTGAGATGGAAGTGGATTTTAAGGACTTATTTTACACAACACATTCGAAATCATTTGCTTTAAGAAAATATTTATTACTGTTTGGTGCGGAACATTGAGTTATTTTTGCGAGATTGAAACTTTGTTAGTATTAAATTCGAAAACAAAATATTTATTTTGTAATTTTATTGCAATTCTGATAATTAATGTTTAAGAATTTTAGAGAATCCTTTTTTTAGAGGATTATTTTAGGTTTTATTTTATTTATACTAAATAATTCTAATCATATATGTATATATATATATATATATAAGTAAACGAACTTAAAAGCAATAATTAATTAAATCCTATTTCCAGAGTCATCAAAAATTAAGCCGAAACTAATTATGTTGGAATCGAAATTAAAATTTAATTCGGAGTTAAACAAAAAGTAAGCAAAAATAAAAGATTAATGAAATAAAACCTATTTATGAAACAAACCTAAATTAATATAATTAAGTAAACGAAACTAATTACGGAAACAAAAATAAAAATTGTTTTGGATTCTTATAAGTTTAAAATTTAAAAATTAAAAATTTATCATTATATTTAGTGAGCTACAAATGCAAAAATACAGATAAATCAATAAATTAACAATATAAGCCAAATAAAAATTGATGGGCCTATCAAATCAAATTACTACACATTGTTAGAAATTACAATTAAAGAAATGTTAAATTATTTATACTATAACATTTAATCCTGCTATAAATACTGATAACTACTTTTTCGTTTCGGATGGTATAATGGTGTTATTTATTAGAAAAAATGCAAAATTAGAAAGGAACTTGTAAAGGAGATATTATACCTGCTTTTTAATCTTATAGTATAAAGAGAATGCTGTACATGCTCTCTAATCTCATAGTATAAAGAGAATATTTCGAAGAAATTTCCTTTTGAAAGCAAAAAAAAAAACCCCACGAATATTGGCTGCAAACATTATTTAAAGCTGAAAAGCTTACAAATATACGGGATAATCGAGATATATTTAAATATTCATAAATGTTATTAATATATATTCAAGACTAAAAGGATAATAAATAGTGTTAAATATTATTATTACTGATGAATATAAAACATAATATCGATATTTTTTTCTAATTTTCAAACAATAACATAATAGAAATCTATTATTTATTCTATAAAATTGCAGCATAACCCATTAACACATATTATTTTCATTTTAATTAAAAATGCTTAAGAGTTTTAGTTCTAAATCGTCTTTTTTCCATTATTTCTCTTTAAAATTATATATGTCTTGGTCAAATTACTAAAAAATATTCACCAAGCCGACACTCAAAATCTAAATTTTGAATCCAAAAATGTTATTATTTTGAATATTTTTCTTCTACAAATTTTAGATTTAGAGTTCGAAAGCAATGGTTTTTATCTATATCTGACTATAAATAATTTTAAAATTTATTTTACTGTTGCTATAATTGGTGTATTTTTCTCAGAATTCAAAATGATTTTTTTTAAACCTGTCCATTTAATTCAGAAAGAAATTAAAAGTTTAGGTTTAATAGATTCAATATAAATAATTTAAACAAATAAATAACATACTCATATCAAATATATAAAGAAAATGCTGAATGAACTTTTTCTGTTTAAAATTATCAGTGATAAGCAGACTTTAAACAATATAATTTATGTTTTGAGCGTTCATAAAAACAATAAAGATATTTAAATAATATATATAAGATAATTGCATCCTATTTTGAAGTAATTTTCTTTCAAACTAAAATTAATTCGATCTAGATAGAAGAATGTAAAATTTTTACATTATAAAGATTTTTTTCCATCAATCTGAAAAAAAAAAATAGCGAATGTTTACCGAAACTTCAACATTCTAGCGCATTGAATTCAGCTTCAGACACCTCATATCTTGAAACTAATGTTCTCTCTTTTTTTTAATCAGAAAAAAAAGGAGAAAAAAAAACAGAAAACAAATTCAAAACTTGGAAGATTTACAATTTATTTGCATTATTTTTATTTATTTATTTATTTTTACTTTAGACCAGCGGGTGACCGAGCTCCGCTCGGAGAAAACAGGTATCAAAGCTAACTCGAAGATTTAAATTTTCAATTGTGATTTATCAAAACAATACATGCCATAAGAAAATTTGTGAAACCATTGGTGAAAAAATAACCGGTTAAAGTGCACCATTGTAAACTATTCTAAACAAAGTTAGAGTTTGGAAAGGGAACTATTCTATACAAAGGTAAAGTAAAGGTAAAGATTGAAGTGTGTTGAAGTTCAATATTTTTGACAAATTTATTTAGAAAAACCAAACATATATACATACATAAGAAACATATTATAAACCTATAACAGCATAAACATAAAACTTTATTAGTTCGCCATATTGGCTATAGATGGCAGCACGTTACCACTTGAAAATTTAAGTAGCCATTATGGCAAACTAATAAAGTTTGAAAACATCCTATCTGTAACTCCGAACTGCTCGCCCGTAGCGCTTCAAAACCGACGCCAATCGATTCCTTGTGGCCAAAAACCCCAGACCCCCAAGTTTACCGGAGTTTATTAATTCTGGGGCGATTTTCGACTTGACAACCATTCCTCGTATTATAGTATTAGATATAGATGCGAAAAAACTTACCGGAATGAATAAATATTTTTTCAAGATGGGAAAAGTATTTTTTTTTAAAAGAAAGTTTCATGATTCCTAATCTTGAAGATGGAAGTGGATTTTGAGCTTTATTTATTCAACGAAAGCAGAGTCTGTAGAGGAAGAATAATATTTAGCTTAGTTTTGTGTTGAGTATCTATCAGTTCTTTTGAATTTCTGTTTTTATTACTATTATTATTAGTAAACTTTAGATCTAAATATTTATCCAGTTGTTTTGAGTGTCTTCATTAGCATAGTTTTGTTAGTTAGCTTAGTTTTAAAATATGTTCTTTTAAAATGGATTAAACTTAGAAAATATATCTATACCATAAATCGTTAATATAGTTGAAAAGATATTTTTTGAAAATTAAGGCTGTGCAAAATTATTTGTACTATAATATTTTGGGTACTTACAACAAAAAGCGCTAAAATTTAATTAGAATTAAAAAATTCTAATGTTGGTCTTCCGAAATTTTCTCTCATAATCTGTAACGAAGTTGTTACCGCTGAGAATTTGCATGATATTTATGTATTATAACTACCAAATATTTACTTAGATTTAGCATTTCTGCAGAATATACTGTCACCTGGGCAATTTATTTGGTGATGAATCCTTGGTAAATAGGTTGTTGAGATTCGATTTTTTTTATTTTGAATAATTGTGCTATTCCCATATTCATCATATAGGTGTAAGGGCCGCAGTGGCCTGATGGTTAGGTCTCGGCTTCGGAACCGGAGGGTTTTAGGTTCGAGACTCGATTCCATCGAAGAACAGTCGTGTGAGGGAGGCTCTTGTACGTTAAAGCCGTCGAGGACAGACGTCCTCCCACTGGTGTTTAGAGGGGGGGTGCCAGTTCAGGTGTCGTCCTCGTCATCTGAGCTTGATTCAAAAGATTACGAGGTAAATCCTAAAACAGCCCTCGTGTTGCTTTAAACGGGACGTTAACCCTTTGCACTCGAGGCCTTTTTCGCTTGCGCGAACCAGCAACTCGAAACGATTTTGGCCAAATTCGGCGAACATATTACAAGTAATTGAAAAACATTTATAAGGAAACAAACGTATATAAATAATAAAATTTCACTAGTTTATTCATTTATATGTCGAAAACAAGAAATTTTAGTAAGTATTACAAAATTTTAATAAATATTACACTCTGTAATTAAAGTTTTAAATTTAAGTTAAATTAAATTAATTAAGTTAAGTTAAATTAATTAAGTTTTAAAATTAAGTTAAAGGTTTAAATTAAAGTTTAGTTATCGTAGTTCGATTTAAAGTTTTAAAACACTCGGGCGCCGCAGCAGCGTCGCTCGAGTTGCCACTTCGAATCGGCCGGGCGCCGTATCGGCGCCACTCGAGTGCAAAGGGTTAATATAACTAGACTAAACTAAAATCTTATAGGTGTAAACTATAAACTTACCAAGTTTCATCACAATCGGTTGAACGGTTTGGGAAGAAAAAGGAGACATACAGACAAACAATCAATTTTACTTATACAGATATATATCATATTAATATATATTTTATTTAAACTCATATTTAAGGATATACGAAGAATTAAATTTCCATGTAGACTTGTGTATATTTTTTCTATAAACGTATTTAAATCATTTCCTCATATGTATTAATATTAATTAGTAACGCATTTAATTGAAATTCCTTATTATTTCTCAAATAAACAAAGAAAACGTGAAACTTTTCTAGCATCAGTACTTTTCTCCATATCTGAAAAAGTTAGGGATTCTCATGTGAATTCGCCTTACTCTGTAAGTTTACGAAATCAAACTCAAAAGTTGAGTTTACATAGCCATCTCTTATTTTTCATTTTAACATTTTCAAACATGCAATAGAACTTTCTCATGTTTGCCTTTTCCAGACATGTCTGCGATTTTACTTTGATCTTTTTTTTTCTACCATATTTTATGTATATATTGTATATAAAAAAACTTGAATTTCGATAATATTGAGAAAATGAATTTTTGAACTTGGGCTGTACTAAAGCTCTATATCAATTTCACATTTTCGTGATTTGGCTTATTTCTTATGTATATTTTGATACGTATATTCTTAGATGCATAAATTGTATCATCAGAATTAATTCGTTAAATATTGATACAAATCTGTGATGTTTCTTCCTTGCGTAATTAATTCCATTGCAAGAAATTCTTCTACAAATATTTTGATGCTGGATGCACAGAATAAATGCCAAGGTTCGATATCATGGCAACTAATATAGTGATTATTTGGCTACAAAAACAAAAATTCACAAAACTACTGAATTTAAATATCTTGAATAGAGCGAAGAGATGATATCCTTCTAGAAGTTTCTACGGATACTAAACAATCCAGAGAGATAGATAAGGAATCAATTCAATAGAGAAAATGAGTGACCAAGAAAATTCTTTCTTAAGGTATCCGACTACGTTAAAAACATTGGTTATCGACCTCATTGGCTAAGTTTTGTTTATTGTTTTTTTCTTCTAGTTTAGACTTTACTCTTTCCAAAACAAATTATCTTTTCTTGAAAAAGGAAGGCCTCATCTATATTTTAGAGTCACATATTTTTTCAGAAAAAATCTGTCTTTAACTTCAATTTTCTCAGAAGTTTAATTTTCATAAAATTTCTCCACCGTTAACATGATACCTCAAAAGCTATTAGAGACATTTATATAAAAATTGTATCGTGTGTTTTAAATATTATGGGCAATGAAATAAACCAAAAGTTTTATTTTTGGTGAAATACTTTTATTCATTCATAGGCCTTTTTCGGAAAATTAAAATGTAAATTTATGGAAACAAATGCATATACCCATAATTTCTTTGCATCTCAAACTTTTGTTAGATTTCGGTTCATTTCATTCATCATTCTGTAACTTGTGTGTAAAGAATAATAGGATTGCTGCATCGCCATTTGGTGTAGAGCAGTGTTTCTCAACCTTTTAGTATTCATGGCCCAATTTTCAATCATAATTTTAATCGCCCCCCCCTCTTCACACCGCATCCAATAAAATGTATACAATAATAATGTATTTTGAGTATTTTGGCGCTAAACCTGCACTACAACCTTAATTTTAAACTTTACAAATTACTAGTAATATGGAAATTTATTGACATTTTGCAATACCGATTCTCAGCATTGAAAAAGCAAGAATCCTATGCCTTTTTATTGCTCTTGCGTCCCGCCATGTCGGGCATTTTTACGGTTTCGCTAGAAGTTTCAATTTGTCTGGTCAGCTTAAAAGTTAAGTTAGGAGCGTGCGCAGATGTGAGCAAATGTTTTCTCATAGAGAGAAGGAGAAAGTTCTATGACGCCAATTTCAATTCAAGACAATCTCATTCGATTCGATCCTTCTATCGTTATGGAATCTCTTCTACATGTGTATGTTATATATATTTTCGTGTAATTGCAATTCACCGTATTAAATATTCACGGCAACAGACTTATGCAGAATCAGGGACATATTTTTAAGCCTTCGTAAGCGAGTATTATACGATAAACAAGCATCAACAAGTACACAGATGAGCGTGGCTCCGAAACTAAAATCAAGAAAATATTCTCAAGAATACTTAAATTTTGAATTCACAAGTACTGAAGTAAATGCCCCTGTGTTTGTATCATTTGCTTAAAAACGTTGGCGGCAGACAGCAAGAAACCTAATAAACTTAAACGACATTTGGAAACGTTTCATAGTGAGTACGTAAACAAACCCAGAGAATTCTTCGAATTAAAATTAAAATCAAATGAAAAGCAAAAATCATTGTTTGAAAAAGCCTTGTTGGTGAATTAAAAAGCTTTAATTGCGTCTTACAAAGTTATATATAAAATAGCTAGATGTAAAAAAACTTCACACCATTGGTGAATAGCTTATTCTGTCAGCAATTGAGATTGTAGAAATTATGTTTGGAGATAATTTTTCAAAACAATTGCAGTCCACACCTCCTTAAAATGGCACTGTTGCTCGTCGTATTGGTAATATAACTGAAAATGTACAGTGCCAGCTTTTCTCGAAGATACGTGACAAATTGTTTTCAATACAATTCGATGAGGCAACAGATAGAAATAAAGATGCCTAAAGATGCCTAATTTCATTGCCTATGTTAGATTCTGTGATGATTTGTCAAAAGTAGAAGAATTACTTTTCTGCAAACCAATAGAACTCAAAGCAACAGCACTCGCATTATTTGCTATTTTAAATGATTTTATGAACTAGGCAAACATAGAATGGAAAAATTGCGCCGGAATATGCACCAATGGTGCTCGTTCTATGTCCGGAAGATTCCAAAGTATTCAAGCACTTGTGAAACAAAAATCGCCATAGTGCGTCTGGACACATTGCATGATCCACAGAGAAGCTTTGGCGTCCAAAGAAATGAGTCGTGGTTTGAATATTGTGTTAACTACGGTTGTAACCGTAGTAAATTATATAAAAGTGGGAAACCTGAAATCAAGAATCTTTTCCACACTTTGTAAAGACATGGGTGCAGTACATTCAGCTTTACTATTTTATTGCGAGGCAAGATGTTTATCACGAGGGAAATTTTTGCAATGTGTTTATGAATTAAGAGAAGAAATTGCCGTTTTCCTAGAACAGGAAAACAGACCGGAAGCTGAGAATTTTCGCGATAGTTTATTTGTGATGAAATTGAGCTACATGGTCGACATATTCGAGAAATTAAATAACTTCAACTGCAAGGAGCAAATACACATATATAATTGATACGAGTGATAAAGTTAATGCTTTTTGTAGGAAATTGGAATTGTGGAGCCAAAATTTAAAGCAAGAAAACTTAACAATGTCTGCAAATTTGAATGATTGTATTAAAACTTGCAAGGCTGAAGAATGTCTTTGTAACCATTGAAAATCATTTAGCAATGCTAACAAAGAAGTTTAAAAAGTACTTTCTTGCTGAAGACAAACTGATATCAAGTTACAAGTGGGTGAGAAATCTATTTCAAAATACTCCCAAAGGACTCTCAATTAAAGAGGAAGAAACCTTCATAGACTTCACGGCAAGCGGTGAAACCAAAAGACAATTTAGTAATAAATCATTTTTTTAATTTTGGGCAGGAGTGGATGATGAGTTTTCTGCACTCAAAATAAGGGCAATTCGCATTCTACTACCATTTTCAACATCTTACCTTTGTAAAACTGGATTTTCTGCGGCGGCTTCTTTGAAGACAAAATATAGATCTCAGCTAAATATAGAAAAATAACTTAGTCTATTTCTAATATCAAACCCTCCTTCGAAAAACTTTGCTTTGCAAGACAGGACCAAGGAAATCACTAATAATTATTAAATTTGTTTTCAATTTAGTAAGTTGTTTTAATTTAATAAGTTAATTATTAAATACGTCGAAATGTATTTTGTTTTGTATGTGTGTGTGTGTTTCCTTTTAGTCACTTAATCAATTTTTTTAAATAACATTTTCTCTTGGATATGCTCGCGCCCCCCATTAATGTACTGGCGCCCCCCTAGGTTGAGAATCACTGGTGTAGAGTGTTAACTGTTTGGGTTAAATTTCAGTAAAATTTACCACACATTTTCCCATTTCTCTAAATATTTTATGCTTTCAAATAATTTGGTTGTATTTATGGTATTTTGTATTATAGTTGACAACACATCTAAAAACCATAATTTTAAATTGTTTTTTAAAAATCGAATTTTTCAATATTTTTTCCATTGAACGTAACCGGATACCTTAAAAACTTTAATCTCAGTAGGACAGGCTCTAAGCACTTAAGCATAATTAAGCACTTAAGTTGTATAATAGGGATTTGCTGTTTGCATGTTGTGGATTATTGAATGACTGCTTTGCTGACTGTGTTCTTCTGTCCACTTTGAATGTGTTTTGGTTCTGTGCTTTAATGCTTTCTAGCGGAATAAGCCAGCCATATCCCTTATCTTGCCTGGTTTATCACCGTACACCAATCAAAACAAACTTTTAGTTATATTAAAGGTTATATTCCTATTTTAGCAATAAAATAGACCTAAAAGTATGTAAAAAGTATGGTCCAGGACAATATATTTTGTTATTTTTGTGTGTTATGATACAAATATTCAAATGCATGTAGAGATTTAATTAGCTGCTATTACTATTCCATATTTAGTTTTATTTTGTTGTAATAGATGGCACCATGGATACCGCTGATCCAAAGTCTAAGACGCGTGACGTCAACTTTGAGAAAAAAAGCGGACAACGCATTCGCTCGGCAGATGGAGACAAATTTTGCTCCGATTATGAATCTTTAATACGCAACGTAGTTTCGCCATGAAACACGTAATTAGGTTTCATCCTTGGTGACATCTAAAGGTGATACTTTTTCTCTATTGTAAATAGCCTGTCCTGTCCGAAATCTTAATGTCTTTTCCTTATTCTTTGCTGTAGGTAAATTTACTGTTTTCATTCAAAAGCTTCTCTTTAATCAGTGACCCTAGACACTGATCTAAATATGGTTGAATGGGCATTCTGTCCCATTCAATTCCTACAAACATTTGGGACTTAAATGGGTCAACGAGACGGAATTTTCTTGACATTTGAATCAAATTTTCTAATAAATATATCAAAAGGAAATACATTCAATTCGCCAGTATATTTTGAAGATATTTTTTCTTGATACATAAATATGTTAAAAATTTTTTTCAAAATATATTATATCTCAGTTTAGTTATTTTAGTTTAACGTCCCGTTGTAAAGCAACACTAGTGTTATTTTGGGACAGAACTTGTCATTTTGAACCAAGGTTGGATGACGACGACAACACCTGAGCTGGCACCCCCCTATCCATGTCACACCAGCTAGAGGATGTTTGGCCTGACAGATTTAACGTGCAAGAGATAAACTTACACGACTGTTCTTCGGTGGAATGGAGTCTCGACCTTGAAACCCGTCTGTTCCAAAGCCTAGACCTTAGCACCAGGCCACCGAGGCCTATATTATGGCACAAAAAAGTAATTACTTTGGAACATATTTTGTATCCAAATTACATGTTACAAAAACAGTATTCTTGAAAAATTATATTACTTTCAAATTATATTTATTTTACAAGAAATGTATATAGTATGTACTTTTATAACGTTTAGTTTAGTTATATTAACGTCCCGTTTTAAAGCAATACGAGGGCTATTTTGGGACGGACCTCGTCATTTTGAACCACGGTCAGATGACGAGGACGACACCTGAACTCGCACCCCCCTCTCCACACCACGCCACACCAGCGGGAGGACATTTGACCTGACAGATTTAACGTGCAACAGACCCCCTCACACGACGGTTCTTCGGGGGAATCGAGTCTCGAACCTGAAACCCTCCAGTTCCGAAGCCGAGACTTTACCACCGGGCCACCGCGGCCCTCTATACTTTTATAGTGTATATAGAAAACAATATAATGGGTAATTCAACAATTATATGAAAAATAAAAATTGACAATAGCTAAAATTGACCCTTTTTTTATCCCCTTGTGTGATTTTCATAGCACAGTGGTTTACACACACACACACACACACACACACACACACACACACACACATATATATATATATATATATATATATTCGACACAACACATTAGTATTTTTTTTTTGCATTTGCGCTCATTTAATACAATGATTTTTTTTTTTCAAATAAAAAATAATAATAATTTTAAATCTTTTTGAATCCGAAATAATTTTTTGTTTCGATCCCAATTTTAGTGTCGTTTCCGTAATTAGTTTCGTTTACATAATTTTATTAATTATATTAATTTATTCACTTATATATTAATTTATTCGATTATATTCACTTTTCACTTTTGTGAGCTTTAAGCGTTTAATTCCGAATTAAATTTTAATTTCGATTTCGACCTAATTAGTTATATATATATATATATATACATATATATATGCAACAATAATAAGCAAGCTGACCAAGTTTCATCGCAATTGGATGAACGGTTTAAGAAAGCATAAGAAACACACAGATAAACACTTATTTTTATTTATATAGATTTGGATTAGAAGGGCTCCTTATTTTCTTAAAGCTAAGCTGCACTACATTTCCCTCAAAATATGGTATTAATCTTTATCACATCGCATAATTATTAAATTCAGCATCCTTATTATTAAACAATGCTAAGTCAGCTAATCACTTCGTTTCCAAAAGACCAGCTTAAAACCCTTCTAATGAATCCTTTAACGTCCAATTTGCATTCCTGCACCGATGCGGAATCTTGATGAACGCAAATTGCATTTATTTAAAGTCGTCCAACAAATGGCAACTCCACAAAAGTCGTCTGCGGCGGTTAAATTACCCTGTCCTTTGTTATGCGAATCAGTCCATCAAATAGTCAGAATTAAATGTCCGCCGTGAGACGCATTCGAAACCTGTTCTGTGGTCATCCATTTTCTAATCGGACTTCCTCCTAAAGGGTCGGTCAGTCGAATGTCACGAACTTTCTAGCCCTCCCCTCCCTCCTTTATGAAGAGCTCCCCTCACAATGCCTCCCGGGGGATTCATTTATTAATCACAATTTTGATGCTTGTGTGGCAGCACGACTTGGAACAGATGTGGACTGTTAACTGCGACCGCATTTAAATTAAGATATCAATGCATAGAAATGAGAAAAGGTGTGCCTAATGTTAAGGTATCCGACTACGTTAAAAACAATGGCTATAGACCAGATAGGCTAATTTTTAATTTTATTATTATTTCTTGTAGTTCAGACTTTCCTCTTTCCAAAACGATTTATCTTTTATATGATAAGGGAGGCCTGACCTATAATCCAGGGGAATTTTAAGCAAAACTTATTTTTCAGATAAAATTGGTCTTTCACAACAGTTTTCTCAAAACTTTAATCTTCATAAAAATTCTCCACCGTCAACATGATATATCAAAAACTAAAACAGGAATTTACATAAAAATTTCAGCGCGTGTTTTAAATAATACGAGTCGTGAAATGAACCAAAAGTTTTATTGTTGGTGAAATGCTTTTTCATTTATAATTGTTTATAGAAAAAACGCGTTGTGAATCTATGTTAAAAATGTCCATTTAGGTATATTTTTACCCATAACATCTTTGCATCTCTAAATCTTTCTTAGATATTGGTTCATTTCATTCATCATCATTCTCTATGAGTACAAAGGAAAATAGGATTGCTGCATTACCATTTTGTGTTAACCACTTTTTGTTAAATTTTATTAAAATTCATTAAAATTTTTCCTATTTCTCAAAATATATAATAGTTTCAAATATATATTTTTGTTTGTATAGTGTTTATTTTTCCCAATACATCGAAAAACCATAAATAGTTTTTGAAAAATCAAATATTTCAAAAATTTCTCTTCGAACGTAGTCGGTTACCTCAAAGTAACTGTAGTTATAAATCCAAAGCTATTTACATTATAATTTTTAATAATTACGCCTTTGAAAAAAAAAATGTGTGCTTGTTTTTGTTTAAACATAATACTTACAACTTTTTTTTAATTTTTATCTACAAATTTTAAAGAATATATATATTATAAATATAAAAAAATGATTTCACTAATCTTCACGATTAAGGTGTCCGAACACGTTCGGGGCACTTTTTGAGAAAAAAAAAATGTTGTACATATGGATCTCTATGCGAAGTTGGCGGATTTGGAGTCTTGATTTGGAGACAATATTGATATTATTGTCTCCAAATCAAGTGGTGTTTTAAAATGGGAATTCAGGGAAGAAATAAAACTGCAATGGTTTGACGGATGGTATATATCCAAAAAAGAAGAGTATCTTCCCCTTTTATTCCTAATCCTGAAATTAAAATAAGAAGATACCGTCCACTGATAATCCAAACAATATCTGGACATGGGAGATTTCCAAAGAACTGGAAGAACGCGGGAAAATAAATGCATTTGTGGGGAAATGGGTACGGTTTGTCACTATTTAATCGAATGTATGGAGATCTCAGAGTGAAGGAAGGACCTGAAGATCGTCAATAATGATTTATGTACAGTACTGGTGGTACCAGGTCATCTCAAAACCCTGAAGGATATGATGTCAAACATGGACAGTTTCCTTCCAACTGTGTGAGAGTGTGCAGGTGGGGAGAAAGACAGTTATTAACTACCGCGAAAGGAATGTCAGTTTGACTGATCAGTCAGTGTAAGGTTGGACAATAGTTATTCGGCAGTCGACTCCAACAAATCCGGTCGATACTGCTACGTTCAGTGGTGGCGGGGAGGTCGGTTGTATGCAAGAAGAAGGTGTGCACATGCTTTACTTATATTACCATTTAGATAGAACTCAAGAAGACACAGGAAGTAGAGTTAAATCAATTTATTCACTCAACTCTGAACTAAGAACGCTGTGACTGAGAGATCTTAAGCTCTTATACAAGTAGGGAAAGTTCCAGAATACCTTTCTGGAGTCAGTTCAGAGCACTCATCTGGTGAATTAGAGATAGGTCCAGAATCTTCTGGAACACGAAATAAAGGGAAAACAGATTTCAATTCTGGTGGGATTCGAACACAGGATTCACACACCAGCTTCATAAACATTCAGCTATGCAAAGTTGGCAATGTTTCGTTTCAACTCGGCAATTATTTCTAGGTTTAAGACTATTTCAAATTAGTAATAAGAAGTCAATATTTGAAATAAACATGACCACTTTTTGGAAATTGGTATTTAATGGCATGAATTTAAGCAAATGCTTCTAAAAATTCAAATAAGCTACACCAACAACTATAATTCTCATCCAAACAAAACTTAAACCAAAATAAACTACATAGTATTGTTTAGAGAATGAACTACAGTCGTAGGATTCTAATAATAAATAAGAATTTTATAGCTAATTATCGTGGTATTTTTGGTAAATTTATGACATTATTATTTAAACAATAGGCAGTAAATTAAAAAAAAATATTCACTCGAGATAAATTATTTTAGCTTTATCCCTGGAAAAAAATAAAGACAGAGTCCATCGTAATATGATAACAATATTGTGTTGTTACAACTGTAAATAGTTAATTTAATATCTCACTGAGTTTATAACGCAAATTCACATTTCAACAGACAATTGGAAAGTGAAAAAAAAATCAAACTTATTTAAACTGATAGCAATTTGATATTATATTTACTATAACGATGAAATTCTACTTTGATAATATACTTATAGGTAATCTTATCACTCTCGAAGATTTTGGAAAAACAGCTTTAAATATCGTATCTGGAAATAAATCTTATTTGAAACAAAAATATGAGTCGATATTTTTCGTTCTAAAACGATAATTTCGCGTCACATTTCCTTCGATTTATATTTATAATCTACTACTCGCACGTACGTCTCTTTTCCGACCGACTGAAAAACCACCCAGATGCAAAAAAAAAATCTTATAAAAATCAACCAAACATCAAACCAAATGAAATAAATAAGTAAATAAAACTCAAAAACGACATCTTGAAATCTTCAGAAAGTGAATTTCCACCAAACCGTCCTAGGTTGCAAGTTAAGATATCCGACTGCGTTAAAAACTGATCGCCAACATTAAAAAATGCGCCAATGTTAAAAACTAAATCGCCAACTGATTTTTGACCACATTGGCGATTTTTAAAAATTAGTATTTTTTGTAGTTCAGTCTTTCCTCTCTCCAAAATAGTTTATCTTTTCTGAGAAAATTAAGGTCTGGCTTATCATCCAGGAGAATTTTAAGCAAAACATATTTTACATCTAAAATTTGTCTTCACTTCAATTTTAAGGTAACCGACTACGTTCAAAGGAAAAATTTTGAAAAATTTGATTTTTTAAAAACTAGTTTCGATTTTCAGATGTATTATCAATTATAAACACTATAAAAACAAAAACATTAGTTGAGAATATAATAGTAGTATTTTGAGAAATAGGAAAATTTGTGGTAAATTTTAGTGAAATTTAACCAAAACGGTTAACATTCTACACAAAATGGTAATGCAACAATCCTATTTTTCTTCGTACACAAGTTATAGAATATAACGATGAATGAAATGAACCAAAATCTAAGAAACATTTTGAGATGCAAAGAAGTTAGGATAAAAATATACGTATTAATGCATTTTTTCAATAAATTCGCTACTTAATTTTTCTACAAACATCTATAAATGAAAAAAATATTTCACCAACAATAAAACTTTTGTTTCATTTCATTGCCAAGATTATTTAAAACACACGCTGAAATGTTTATGTAAATACCTCTATTTATTTTTGGGATATCATGTTAACGGTGGATAATTTTTATGAAAATTAAAATTGAAGTGAAAGACAAATTTTAGCTGAAAAATAAATTTTTCTTTAAATTCCTTTGGATAATAGGTTAGACTTTCCTTTTCTAAGAAAAAACAAACTGTTTTGGAAAGAAAAAAGTCTGAATGACAAGAAATAACTTTTTTTAAAAATCCCCAATGTGGTCGAATACCCGCAGTTTCAACGTAGTCGGATACCTTAATCATCATAAAATTTCTCCACCAGTAACGTAATATCGCAAAAACTAATTTAGGTATTTACATAAAAATTGCATCGTGTATTTTAAATATTATGAGCAACGAAATGTATCAAAAATGATATTGTTGGTGAAATACTTTATCATTTATAGGTGTTTGTAGGAAAATTAAATTGCGAACTTATGGAAATAATGCATATTTACGTATATTTTTATCCATCACTTCTTTGTATCTCAAACTTTTTCTTAAATTTTGGTTCATTTCATTCAACATTCTATTCGATAACTTGTGTACAAAGAAATATAGTATTGCTGCAAAACAATTTTGTGTAGAGTGTTAACCGTTTTTAGATAAATTTCATAAAAAACTTACTACAAATTTTCTTATTTCTCCAAATATATTATATTTTTAAATAACATTTTTGTATTTATAGTGTTTATAATTAACAAATCACCTAAAATAATTATAATAAAATAATCACCTTTATAATTAGCAAACCACCATAAATCCTTATTTTTTTTAATCCAATTTTTTGAAAAATTTCCTTTGCACGTAGTTGGGTACCTTAACTTGACTAAGCAACCCTAATATCCCTTCTCAAGTTCTGATCGGAGAAAAAACCACCAGAAAATGTTTTATTTTGGTTTTATTTCTCGTTCTTTTTCCATCATTTTTCTTCCACATTAGATCATATTTTTGTGTTAGCGCTATCGGGTCTCTGCGGTAGGTCTTGGCATGGAGCCAGGATGGAACGCAATCCTTTGTAGCAGAGCATTGTCTGGGGAATTAAATGGAACGGCATGTGAAAATGCTTATTAATTGATGGACACCCAATTATTTCGGGATTGCTGTGCCTTCCCCTCATTGATGGATGCAGCTGTGTGGTATATTTATGAAATGTCCGGCACTGTGTTAATATAGAATTAGTGTGTTAGATATAAACTCATTATTACAGATTGAATCGATGCTATTGAAAACAGTAGTTGGATAGCAGTGAAGATTTTGAACAATTTGTTTAAATACTTTTATTAAAGTGTACGTAGACAGTAGAAGATATATTTTTTTTTAATTAACTTTTAAACTGCAGTTTTTTTCTACAGTAAGTCGTTAATAAATGTTTAAAGTCATTTTAAACATTTATTACAACAGTCACAGTAGGTCGTTGATAAATGTTAAAGTTTGGTAAATGTATGCAGTGAAAAAAACCATATTACACTAATTTTTAATTAATTTAAAATAATTTGTTTAAATACTTTTATAAGGTTTACGTATAAACAAGAAGATTTCAAAAAGAAACTTTTAAAATATGGCTTTTTCACAGTAGGTGGTTGATAAATGTTTAAAGTCATTATTAACATTTAACAACGTTGTAAAAATTTATTACAACAGTCACAGTAGGTCGTTGATAAAGGTCAAAGTTTGATAAATGTTATTGAGTGAGAAAAACTATGTTAAATTAATTTTTAATTCATTCTTTAATATTTAATGAATTAATTAGCTTACTTTTTGAGACATGATATCTTGAATTTTAATTTATACAGACAAACCATTCTAGTTGGAAATCATGCCTAATATTAGTCTACATGTTGTCTGCCTCCATCAAGTTATAAAAATATAGTTTTTTAAACAGTGTTTTAATCGACGTTGAATAGAAACAGCAAGATTTTTTCTGTCATTTTAACATTTAAATGGGTATTAAAAATGTATTTCTATTGATTGGGTCACTGTTTCATACAAATTATTTCAATGTATAAATAATTATATTTGGTTAATTTCTTGGTGAGTCATGATTGTTTGAATGAAGCAACATAATGAAAAAAAAACAGTATTATTCATACAATGAAGAATGATTTCTTTTTTAAAACTCGAAACTGGAGTTTTTAATGAAAGTACCTCGATAAAAATCCTTATAACGCGAGAAAAATTCCGAATATTGCCAACACCTTGGTATCATTTGAAAGCTAAAAAATTAGAGACCATTTTTCAGAATAAAAATGTATTCTATGTTTTGAAAGGTTTCCGAGAATTTAAGCATGAACGCACATATTAATGCAAAATAATAAACCTCTGTTCTTTTTCTTACTTTCTCGTGTATAAAATATTAAAAAGAAAGAGTTGAAATCGTTTAATATCCAAATTCTAGGTCTGGACGAATCAGCACAGTTCAGATCAACCTGAGACAGAGACATACGTTTTTGGAATACTGCATGTCAATATCCGAATAGGATACTTATCAACTAGAGTTGTCTCCCAAAAACTTTCTCTCATACTCTCGAATAAAATTATTATTTTCCATCTGAAAAAACTATAAACTTTGGGTAAATCAGACACCACTTTGCATGGTAGAGATGTATAATTGTAACGAAATACTTTTTGGAATGGAGTATTTTTACTGAATCTATCATGTGATCATTGGCGAGTGTTTTGGCGATTAATCTTGGATATGTGGTGAATAGCATCCAGAAGTCGAATTTGTGATTTTATTGTATTTTTCCTGCAAGGTTGAAAATTTTGACACGAAACTTTAATTGTAATCAAAAAATGAATTTATATATCGGTGAATTTATATATTTACTAGCCGCCTTTGGAGACCACCTGGTTCGCCATGAGTAATGCGTTCTATAATTTTCAATTAAATCATATATTCATTAGCCTTAAAGTAATTTCAGGCATTGATTGGCCTGAAATTAATATTTTCTTTAAGGTGATGGACGGAAAGTTCTAAAAGAACATGTTTTCCTAATAATATTCTTTCATTTTATAAATCAGTCAGTTTTAATGATTGATTTAGAAGACTGATTGATGTAGCAACTTTTATTTGAAATATTTATATAAATATTTTTTAAAATATGGCTCACAGAGCAAAGTATAAAGAAATCTAAAACTCATTAATCATCAATGCATTGTTTGACTCAAGCTATATAAAATGTAATTATTAACTTCATTTATATCAAATTAATAATATTAAACAATATATATGCTTAATTATAATATTTTACAAACTGGCCATTAAACCCGAACTTGAATGCATATCCTGTATGAATTCAATCCTGTATAAATAAAGATAATTTATTGAATTAATTATTTACATATTGCAAACGAGTATAGAAACCTTGGCTTTGCAATTATTTTTTTAGAAAATATCACATTTTATATATTTTTTATTTTATCCACGCACGTGCTAAAAAACATGGTTAAAATATTTCTATAAAAATTCGTTAAAAATAGAAGCTTCAGTTATACATTAAGACACTGCTACTATTAGAAAGCTAATTTTTTTATCTTAAAATTGATCTGAAAAACATGTTTGTGCGATAATATTTTCGGACGTTATAGCGGAAAGACTTCGGCATTTCGCTGAACTTTTAATTCATATTCTAATTAAAAATTGAAAAAAGGCTCTTAGGTGCACATTCCCGACCTCCAAGGTATACATGTACCAAATTTGATAACTGTAGGTCCAATGGTCTGGCCCGTAGAGCGCCAACACACACACACACATTGAGCTTTATTATTATAGATATAGATAAGCTTTTGAAACTGCAGGTCGACTTACATTTCATCTTTTGTGGGACATGACACAAAATTTGTTAGAAGCCTACAATATAAATGCTAAATCCATACAATGAATTTTATACATCTAATACCATTTGTTTTGTAGTTATCATACAAATTTCCATTCATGCAGACAGAATTCATCTGGATAGATTTAGCTGATTTAGCTCACAATTTAATGAAAGTAAAAAAACCTTAATGTAAAAACTAGATGCAAAATTTCCTTTGTCAAGTTCACAGTGGTTTTGAGTTATCTTTGTTTTAGACATACAGACATATTGCAAAAAAAAGGCGTTTTTCGATCACAGGGATCAAATTCAACAAAATCTCAAGTTATCAGAATTTTTCTCGATGAATAGAAATTTTTCGGACAAAATTCATTAATGAAAATCAGTTTTTCCTTCTTTCGCCAGAGTTCCAGTTAGATGAGATAGTAAAAATGTAAATAATAATGTAGTGGAAATAAAGTATATTATTTTCCAGAATTGTATATATATATATATATATATATATATA
>JAPMOQ010053133.1:49591-60818 GCA_026543055.1 Argiope trifasciata | reverse complement strand
AAGGTTCTAAATGATAAGAGATAGAGGAGAGAAGGTTCTAAATGATACGAGGTAGAAGAAAAAGTTTCTAAATGATAGAAGATAGATGAAAGAAGGTTTTAAATGATAAAAGATAAGAGAAAGAGGTTCTAAAAATCGGCATAACTCTTCTTATTTTTGGATCCATATCTTAAAAACTTGCTGTTTCTGGAATCCCCTATTTTTTGCCAAATTCATCGCACAGAGTCATTGTCAACAGCATGACAATTTTATTTTATTCGTAAAACTATTTTCTTTATCTGGAGACTTACTACTGTCGAAAACCACGTTACGAATTCGTAACATTATTTTGGATTAATAAGGCCACTTAGAACAATGGCTGGATGGCAACAGAGTTAGTATTCTTCTTCTTCGAATTTCCTCTCTACATCGTTGCAGACTGTCCGATCTTTAGAATTATACAACTTCAAAGACACATGTACGAAACGTCTACATCAAAACTGACTTAAATCTGGAGATCCACTTGTTCAAAATTCCATTACTACCGGTCTATATTAGTCTTTCTAGCTTCATACCTCCTTGTGTTAAATTAATTATGCAACATTTCTTCAAGATTAAATGAAAATGTCATTAGTCAGAAAGCACATAGATTATCCTTCCAGTGGGAGCGCGTATGTGAGAGATACACTAGAGATGGATTTCGTTTTATACCTTCAGATCTGGTTGCACTGGGAAAACCTGTCTTTTGCTATTTGTCCCCCTCATTTTGATATACTTTCAGTCGTTGTCGTAAGATTGTGGCGTTAATATGTCTCTGATTTTTGAATTTTAGAGATATGCGCTACCGTTCATGTCAGTTTTTGTCACATCTGATTTTGAATGATTTTACAAATAAGTCCATATTGTTTAAGACTAGCGACAGCTGGAAAATGCACTTACAAAGGAAAATGTTGAAACAAAGCAACCACATCTCTAAAAAGTGAGCTAAAATGAGAGGTGCTAAAGACAAAAGCCGAACTAGGTACTGAAGAAGTGGAAGATGCGACGTCAGGGAAAAAAGCCGTGCCAAATATAAAAGCGGACTAGAATCACGAGGTTCGGTTGTGAGATTTCACATAAATTTATATGTTTGGAACAAGCTAAACACATTTGCTCAACTTGCAACGCTGCAATAAAATAACAATGAGACTATTTTCTTCCTTTTCATATCTAACTTCCAATTACTTTTTCCTTTTTGTACATAAATTCTATATTTTTGCACTTCTATTTTTTATATGCAAATTGTTCTGTCAAAATAACGGCAATTTCATCTATATTATTTTTAAATCCATTCAGTCAACCTGTGGTCATTTTATATTGTTATTGCAATCTATGTTTATGTTGTTTCTGATTCTTTTTAAATAAAAAATGTTTAAAGTGATTGTAGTTATTAATCCTAAGCTATCTACAATATAATTTGAATAGTTATGCTTTGGAAAATTTACAATGTACTATAGCGTATGTGGGAAATAACGCGACCTTTCATGTTGGTATGACGAGCGCACTAAATGAAATTTTGAATCAACAACAAGGACCATTTAGGACATATTGCATTTTCTGACTGTATATAACAAATACTAATTCAATCTGAAAGTAGATGTACCTGAACACAAATGTTTGTGTACAATAATAACAATATCCACGACTTTAAAGAAAGAGACTCATTGTTTTAACGTATGGTATGCCTAGATTGGTAGAATTCAACAGAATAGACATTTTGATCATTTTTATCTCAAATTCTATCTGTCACAGAATAATTAAGTAATTATTCAAAAATTATTTCTATGCCTATATTTTTAGCCGCAATTATAGGAATTATTTGTTTTTTTATTTTAAGTGTTTTTTTTTCTTTTATATTTTTAACCTTTTTTCGGTATTGTGGATGTCATATTATATAACCTTAAAAAAGATTCCACAATATTAATCAATATTGCGAATATTAATCTGTGTTCTACAATATTGTACAATATTTGTGTGCTTCAAGAGTTCAGGAAGAACAGTCGCACTATATTATACAATATTGTTCGACATTAAATAATATTAAGCAATATTTCCCAATATTAAAGAATATTGCGAATATTGATTAATGTCATACAGTATTGTACACTATTTGTGTTCTTCAAGAGTGCAGGAAGAACAGTCGCACTATATTATACAATATTGTTCGACATTAAATAATATTAAGCAATATTACCCAATTTTAAAGAATATTGCGAATATTGATTAATGTCATACAATATTGTACAATATTTGTGTGCTACTACGGATAGTACGAAAACTGGATAATCTTGAGCTGGACTTTCGAAAGTGTATTGTATTGTGAAACCTAATTAATGGAATTCAATTTGAAATTCTTTCGAATATTGGAAACGTTAAATTTTCAAAAGTTTTGCTCAATAGAAATCAATTTTAATAGATATCAAATCAAATATTTCAATTTCCTCAAATCAATTTAATAATAAATTAAATCAAATCATATCAATAACCAATTTAATCAAATCAATTTAATAACCAATTTAATCGAATCAATTTAATTACAAATTTAATAATCAGTTTAATCTAATAAATATTATAACCAATTTAATCAAATAAGTTTCATCCAATCAATTTAATAATCAGTTTAATCCAATCAATTTTATAACAAATTTAATCAAATCAGTTTCATCCAATCAATTTAATAATCAGTTTAATACATTCAATTTAATAATCAGTTTAATCCTATCAATTTAATAATCAGCTTAATTCAATCGATTTAATCAAATCAATATAATAATCAATTTACTCAAATATTTCAAAATAAGTTATATAGATTTTTTCTTTTTTAAAAGAAGTAATTTAGTATTTTTTAGCCGTGATGTTCTTGATAAAACAAAAAAAAAACCAAAAAAAACTGAAACAAGACAAATGATAGGATCAGTTACAATATTACAAGTACTTCTGCATAACAATTCAGTATGTATCATCCACAAAACCACATATTTGGGAGTGAAAATAAGAAGGAAAAAAAAAAGAAGAGAAAGCCCCTCCACCCTTTCATTTCAACTTCCTTTTTCGAATGTAAAGGTACACAAAAAAAAAAGGATTGCAGGCATCTCCCCCCTTTCAATTCGAATCGATTTCGGTTGAAAGCCAGGTACCCCCACCCAGAAAGCGTATGAGATCAATTTAATAGATTAAGCACTTTATGAAATAGAATTCGAGCAGCGTGGCGAGTTCGGGCCCAAAACACATTTTTTCTGTCCCCCGTCTAAATCTGCTTCTTTCACGAATTCGATTGGAAACGTGGCGAGTAATGATTGGTTGAGGCGCGTGTCAGTTGTTCTATAGAATGGAACGTGAAAGGAAATCATAGGGATGGGGAAAGTTATAAAAGGAAGGCATTTTTTTTTTCCTTCTTCGGGGATTTTTTTTCTATTTTCAAAAAAGCAGACGTGTTGAGTGAAATGTGTGTGCAGGTTGTTGGGGTTAGGCTTCGAAATTCAACAGATTTTTATGAAATAAAATAAGGTAAGGCACCCTTTTTTATTTAACGAAAATTAAATGGTGCACACAGCTTTATTTATAGAAAGCGTGCTTTACACCATGAGTTTTATGGACATAAGGGATAAACAAAATTCTAGCCATTTGAATTAAGATATTAGATTTTTAATTAATTAAAAAAAGATTATGTATACAATATTTTGTTTGAAATATTTTATTGGTCAAAAATTGAATGAAAATTGTACAAAGTTAGCCTAAAAACTTTTATCAAATGAAACCAAATGTTTCAAATACATCTGCAACTTATTTTCAGCCTTATCAACAGCAAAACTAAAAGAGGGCGTCTTTACGGGTCCAGACATTCGAAAACGTTTTGATGATGGTAATTTTGAGGAAGAAATGAAAGTTGTTGAACAAGAAGCCTGGTCTGTTTTTAAAGATGTAGCAATGAAATTTCTAGGCAACAAGAAAGATCCGAATTTCAAATAGTTGAAACCATGCTGCTGAAGTATCAAAATTTAGGCTGTTCCATAAGTTTGAAGGTTCATTTTCTAAATTCACATTTGGATTACTTTCCTGAGAATTTGGATGCTGGTTAGTGAAGAGATGGGTGAGGGATTCCATCAGGATATCCAAAAAATGGAAAATTGTTATCAAGGAAGATGGAATACTTCAATGATGGCAGACTATTGCTGGATGCCGCACCGTGATGAACCAACAAGGGCACATGGACGGAAAAGCCGCCAACACAGCAGAGACAACGACACAAATGAAAGGTGACTTTTTTACATATACCATCATTAAATATTGGTTAAAATTAAATTGAATTAAATTTAAAGTTAAGTACAGAAAATTAAGTGTATCAATATAAAATTTCGTGTACTAAAATTAATTTGTTACATTTAGGCTAATTTTGTGTAGTTTTCATTAAATTTTTGCTACATCTTTAAAAACAGACCAGGCTTCTTTTTCAACAACTTCCATTTATTTCTCAAAATTACCATCTTCGAAACGTTTTCTAATATCTCGACCAGTAAAGACGTCCTCTTTCAGTTTTGCTGTTGATAAGGCTGGAAATATGTTGCAGATGCATTTGAAACATTTGGTTTCTTTTGATAAAATTTTTTTGGCTAATTTGTGGTAGCTTTCATTAAATTTTTGCCCCCCCTCGCCTCCCTAACGGTCTCTTGATGTGCTTGGCTATGATATTGTAAATTATAAGCCATAAACTTAATTAAATTAAATACATTTTATAGTAAAAAAAAACGTTTTAAATCTGTAGATATGTTTCATATTTTTGATGTTTTGCCAAATATTAAAAATTTCATTTTGTAAAAACTCTTGACGTGATGGGAAAAAACTAATATATTCAGATTCAGAGTGAAAAAATGCATAGGAATCAATAATCAAGATTTAAGAAACAAGAATCATGCAGGCCTGTGTAATATAAAGGACAGTCAAATAAAAACGAGACAGACTATACAATGAGTATATAGCAGAAGTTAGTAGATTAGGGATGTTGGTGAATTAGTCTTCCATTGGGAATCAAGTAGGTACAGAGTGAAAGCTCACCCCTTCATTATTTGTCTGTTAGACGTGCTTGAAAATGAAGTCAGTGAGTCATGTGTGACATCGCTACGGAAACCAGGGAAGGGGAACGTCGTGCTGTAGGGTGCTTTTTGGCGGCTTGATTTGATTTGATTTGTTTGGGTTTGATGGCACCAAGAGCCATGATGTTGATCATACTGCTCCAAACAATGGGTAAAATTATATTGATTTAAAAGAATCGCCAAAGGGAATATGAGTAGAAACTAAAATGTAATCACGATTCAAATGAACAGATGAAACTTTATGGACTTGAGGTGATGTTGGCTCAGAATAGAGCCCGGGACAATTGGGTCTGAAGCCCAGTAACATAACCACAAGACAAAAGCGATTGCTCAATCCCGTAGATGTTACCTGTCTTATTAAGATATCACCACAGACTCACCCTCCAGTGAGTTGACGAACGATATGCGTTGTTGTTGAGTGGTTAGGAATTTGTTTGTTGAGTGAGTGGTTGGTGTATATAGCTGTTGCGTCTAATGCGCCGTGCCCATCTTTGTTTGGCGAGGGAAGAACTTTTTTGTTTCGCCAAGGGTTATGGCGAGCGGGCATGAATTGTAGCGTCAAGTGAGTCTGACGATTTTGATTGCGCGTAGATGGCGCCATATCAGTTGCATGAAGGTAGAAGGTTCATTGTCGGAGGTCACCGTTGTGGGAGGTGATGTTGGCTCAGAATAGAACCCAGGACCTTTGGGTCTGAAGACCAGTAACATAACCATAGGACAAAAGCGATTGTTCAATCCCGTAGGTGTTATCTGGCTTATTAAGATATCAAAACAGACTTTTAAAAAGCAAAGAGTTGGACATGAGGTATCTTATCCAGCAGATAAGATGATGAAGAGCAAAACTTTTGAAGAAAGTGTAAGCGCTGAGCATTGAAATTTGGGCATTCTGACAAAATATGCTGACAAGAGACATTGGACCATTACAACGCGAAAACAGTGGTTGTTGTTCAACTTACAAAAAATGAATACAGGTGAATCTAGTATGTTCAATTCGTAAACGTGTCACAACAGTATCTGCCTTTTCTGTTCGCTAATGAGGGCCAAGGGTGCACATGGGGTTCGATCATATAACGTTTGTTGTTTATCTCCAGGTCCCATTGCCTCTGACATTTAGAATAAAGCTTTAGAAATGCTACTTGGCTGCAAAAATATTATCAGAGAGTTGAACTCATACTCAGGTGTCTGCTGTGAATTACAAATAAACATGTCATGCGTGTGTAAGTTTGAATGAAATAAGCTCCAGTGGAAAAATCCAGGCACACCATATGTCCAGACATCGCTATTTGCTATTTCCAAATTTTTGAAGCTCCGAAGAAAGGCATATATGGTCCTACATTCAAAGAATTGTCCATCTTAGTTATTAAAGCTTTGAAATTGAAAGTATGTGCAGATGTAAAATTTGGAACAATCATGATTCCTTAGGCAACCATTAACACTTTTCCAAGATTGTATTGACCATATTATATTATATTGGGATAAATTTATTAATAATTATGGCGGCTACATTCGAAGTAAAAAAATGTTTAGAATGTTATGACCATCTTGTATTATATTGGGATAAATTTATTAATATTTATGGTGATTACTTTTCAAATAAGAAAAAAGGTTTAGATTGCATTTTCCATTATGTATTATATTGGGATAAATTTATTAATATTTATGGCGATTAATTTTGAAATAATAAAAAAAAGTTTAAAATGTATTGAACATCTTGTATTATATTGCGATAAGTTTATTAATATTTATGGCGATTACTTTTGAAATAAAAAAGTTTAGAATGTATTGACAATCTTATAATACATTGGTATAAATTTATTAATATTTATGGCGATTACTTCTGAAATAAAAAAAAAGTTTAGAATGTATTGACCATATATTATATTGGAATAAATTTATTAATATTTATGGTGATATTTTTTGAAATGTAAACCGTACAGAATGTATTGACCATCTTGTATTATATTGGGATAAATTTATTGATATTAGGGCAATTACTTAAAAAAAAAAAGTTTATCTACTTTATTTCCATCTTCTCGCTTTCATTTATATACTGAGTTCTTATAGATCCCATTGCCCTAATATAAAGATTATGCTGCCATTATCAGTAAATAGAAAAATCTTTTTATAGATATCTCAGTAAGTTTGAGATACCACGAAATAAGCAGCCGAAATATGCAAGCTTTGAATGGAGGAATTCCGACAACAGCAAAACCATCGCAAGCATAGATCGTCCATTTGTCATTCGCACTGTCATTGGCGTTTCCAAGGAAACAATTTGATTCCTTTCTTCGCCAAAGGCGAAGAGTTTAACGCCACGATATCGTGTGGAATGAGGAAAAAAGAAAGAAAGAAAAAGGGAAAAGTTGGCAATCGTTTCATCATCAGTCGAATGACAACTCAACTCGGTTTTAAAATCCAGCGGAATGTGAAAGTGGGTCGAAAAGTTCTATACAATGTCGCAGGGGAATATTCGGCCTGTGGTAAGCAGACGGAAAGGAGTTGTTGCCAAATAACGATCAGAAAATTTCCATTTTGGTATCAATATCATGCGCGTGAGGTGAAAAATATTTGGAATTAAATTTGTTTCATTTTTAAAGATGATTTTTTTTTCGTATTTAAAAAAAAATGTAAGGTATAGCGAATAAATATAATAAATTTCCATTTTCACTTTTAGTAAATAGTACTAAATTATATGGAATTGTTGATAACTAATTTAATTTATCTAATTTCCTGTTATTTCATTTCAGTTTTTCATGTATCTATAATTTAAATTATAAGTTTCATTGACTGTATCTTCGTAATTCTTAGTCATATCATCTTTTCAAAGCAGTATCATATCTAATTAATTTCATACATTGATATGCTTAAGTAACTTTAGTGCCATGGAGAAGAATTTGATTTTTAAATATATATATTTTGTTAACATAAAATTAAAAATATGATTTTAATCTTTGATTACTCCGTTTTAATCAAGCAAGGTATTGAAATCTTGAAATATGTTCAAAAGTAGACTGATATGCCTTGAGCTGTCTTATAACAAGTCAAAATAAATTAGGATTAGTTAAAATGCAAGTTAGTAAGGTTCTTAAATCATTCCAGAAATTTATTATTGTGTAATATAAGTTGAATTTCACGTAACTAAAATTGTTAAAATTTGGTATTGTTTTTTTTTAACTGTAAAAAAGCAATCCAAATTTTAACGTTATTTCAAAAACATTTGAGCATGTTAATGGATTTTTGGGGGTGGGGGAGTTTTATAACAAGTACAAAATTAAAATTGATACGTATTGCTTAACTTTTTATTTATTAATTATCATTTTTTAAATCATTAAATAATGTAAATATAATTATCCTTGACCTTCTCTTTATATCTACATTAAATAAAAATGAATATTTTCATTTAATGATTCCGATTCCTATAAAATTTCGACAACATATTGCTTGCTCTTATGCGAAGGTTTTAGGCATAATACAATCATCTAAAGCATAAAACATAGTTTCATATCTATTTACCTCATCTATTAACCATGGATATACTACCGAATAACTCTCTAAGCAGACGCAACAGATTCAGTAAAGATGCTCCATTCAAGCTAGACGTTCATATTTCGGAGCTATTGTACGTAAATGCAATGTAAGTCTTTCTCTGAGGTAATAGTTTTATTTGAGAGTGTGCAAGAAAGGTTTAGGGTAACCAATCCTATAGGTTTGAAATTTTGATTAAATATTTAATAAAATTGTTGCGTTTTTTGTAGTAACTTCCAAAAATATTACAGTACAAATAATGTTGCACCATCTTAATTTTCAAAAAAAATTGTCTCTTCAGCTATATTAAAGATTTTATGGTATAAATACATTTCCTATGTTTAATCAGTTTGAAAAGAAAATATTTTCATCACATTTTTTTAACATTAAATGCGAGAATTCTAAACGAATATCAATCGAATCACGTGATACAATAAATAGTTTCTTACATAACCATTATGAAAAAACGCCAAGCATTACAATTATAAATGAATACGCAATTCTAATACGAAAAAATGAATATTTGTTTGTAAAATAGAATAATAAAAGCAGAATAAATATTATTTATGCTTCTCCTTTATATAACCTTCCATTTCAATGAATGTATTCACTGCCAACGAGAAAATAAATACCATTCTTCCTATCATTCTTAATAAAACAAGATAACTATTTCAAATTCCAAACGCTATTTCCAAGATTATTTCTTCTGCTGTAGCAAAGCGCAGGGTACCAGCTAGTATGTAATAAATTGTATTGGATTTATAATTTTATGTGTCCATTCAATGCCATCACTTGATTGATCAATACGAAAATAATTGATGCCCAACAAACGCTCTCATACATTAAACATCACGACTGAACAGCAATAAAATGAAATAATATTTTTTTCTAAAATTTCAATAAACAGTAAAGAAACAATGTGAAGCAAATAATAAAATAATGAAATAAATTAATGGGGTATCACAATTTTTGAGGCAGCAATGAGCCGGGTAACAGCTAGTAACTAATAAATGCGATTTTTGTGCCTTATATGCTAGCGTTTTATGTACATTGATTGTTGTCTCAAGCTAGTACGTCTCTAATTTGGCTCCTTTGTTTGAAGATATTTCACATATTAACCTTCCAACGGGCGCGCGTATGTGAGAGATACACTAGAGATGAATTTCGCTTTATAACTTCAGATCTGGAGGCGCTGTGGACGCCTGTCCTTGGCTATTTGTCCCCCTGCCTTTTACCTACATTCAGTTGCCGTCGTAAGTTTGTGGCGTTAATAGGTCTCTAATATTTGTATTTTAGAGATGCGTTCATGTCACATCTGATTTTGTATGATTTTACAAATAAATCCGTATTGTTTTAGACCGGCGACAGCAGGCAAATTCACTTACGAAGGAGAATGTTGAAAGAAAAAAAAACCCACATCTCTAAACAGTGAGCTAAAATGAAAGGTGCTAAAGGGAAAAGCCGAAGTAGTTATTGAAGAAGTGGAAGAGGCGACGCCAGGGAAAAAACCTTGCCAAAGAGAAATGCGGACTAGAATCACGAGCTTCAGTTGCAACATTTGACAGAAACTTATGTGTTTGGAGCACACTAAACACATTTGCTCAAATTGCAACGCTGCAATGAAATAGCGATGAAACTATTTTCTTCTTTTTCATATCTAACTTTCAATTACTTTTTCCTTTTTATTCATAAATTCTGTATTTTTGCACTTCTATATTTTATATGCAAAATGTTCTGCCAAAATATCGGCAATTACTCTTATATTAATTTTAAATCAATTCAGTTAACCTGTGGTCGTTTTATATTTTTGTTGCAATTCCTGTTTACATTGTTTCTGCTTCTTTTTAAGTAAAAAATGTTTAAAGTGATTGCAGTTATTAATCTCAAGCTGTTTGCAATATAATTTTAATAGTTACGCCTTTGCAAATTCACATTTTAATCTAGCGTATGTGGGAAATACACGTGACCTTTCATGTTGGTATGACGACCGCGCCCGCTGGAAGGATAGACATTCACTCTTCTGGAACTTGTCTTATACCCATCCAGACATAAACAATACCCAAATATCAACCACACACATCGAAATACCGTATCTCACCCGTACCAAAAACACAATCTACACAACATCCCATCGAGCGGTAGCATCATTAGGGCCAGACCTCTAGACTGAAATAATAAAATCATGCCGCTACAATTAACCTCCAGAAACAGCATCCACGTCCATATCCATCCGATATGGTACATTGTTTCGCTCCAACTTGGATATGAAGAGAGGAGCGTCATTTATTTTTTCCCCCAATTTCCTGCGAGCGTAGTTACCGGCAATCTTAGATATTGTTTCCTGACTTACGCGTGCTTCCGGTTTTATTACCAGCCATTTTTCTCATGATTTGATTGGCGTCTGTCTAGTGGGTGAACGTACGGTTATGGAGGTCTCTGGACTACTGAAGACTAGCTTGTAGTCATGATTTTTATCACAGTCATGCGTAAAATAATTTTAATACTTCTGAGGAAATAAATTAATAATGTGAGTTATTACTTATATGACATATCGTCATTTTTTAAAATGGAAAAATTACATGATCTTTTCATAT
>JAPMOQ010053133.1:10608-36735 GCA_026543055.1 Argiope trifasciata | reverse complement strand
CGGGTCAGTGTAACCTGAATGACAGCAGATATACACTATTCTTATTTGAAATATATGCACGATATATATTTGAAATATATGTACGATATACACGATTCATAGCAGGTATACACAATTCTTATTTGAAATATATACACGATTCATAGCAGATGTACATGATTCTTATTTAAAAAATATACACGATATACCCGATTCATAGCAGATATACACGATTCTTATTTGAAATATACATACGATATACACGATTCTTATTTGTTATAGAGAAAAGACAACAAAACAAAATGTCTTCTAGTTTCTCAGAAATACTTTTTTTTCTCTTTCTTATGCTAACAAACAGCTTTTGTCTGTCTTTCCAGAAAGTACTGCAACCATAAATGCTCGAACATTTCTCGAAATACCCGAAAATTTCGTCCATAAACAGAACATTCCGAAACAAGCGAAATGTTCCTACTTCTCACTTTCTTACCTGCTAAAGTCCTCCCCCCACTAGCTGTTTCGCAGAAACGGTCGACAGACGACCGAAACGACCCGAAACAACTCAACCCTTATTGCTCCGACATTGGAAAATTCACCATTTTACTGCAACCGGGAGTTTTCCTCCGTTTGCATCTGAGTTAATCCGTTCAAAAGAAATTAAATGGCGGGATGCGATCGAACTTGATAATTTGGATGGAAACAAATAATCATCTGAAAATTTTGGATTAAACATTTTTATTGGGCAACCTTTCATTAAGAAATTCAACTACGATCGAAGGAGAAATTTTAAAACAATTCTAATTTTTAAAATCTATGGTTTTTAGATGTATTGTCAATTATAATACAAAATATTATAAAAACAAAAACAAAATTTAAAATTGAATAAAATTTGAGAAATAGAAAATTTTGTCCAACAACTTTAAGGATATTTAACAATCTTATAAAATATTCGTTAAAATGTATTGCAGACATAAATATCCCGAATCTGAGATTTTAGAGCTCAACAAAGATGTGTTTAGGGAAAAATTTCCCACACAACATTATTAAAACTCTCATTGAAATTTTGTGTTTTTCAGTGCCAAACATTTTCAGTTTTTAAAAACTAAATTTGTGTTTATTCAAATTTGTAACATGTTTTGGGGCCTTTAAATTGGTACTTCTGGTTATTTAAATTCGACTTTCACTTTACCGATCATTACGAAAATATTAATACCTTGACTTCTAATTAAGGTAGAGACAAAATTAAACATGTTTGGGATAGCTCAAAGACTAGTCTATCCAAAAAAATAATTTTTTGAAAAAAAAAATGACACTTTTTGCGAAAATTGACCTATTCAACGTGTTTGGATACCTTAACCTGATAAATTCTTGAAAGGTGTAGTGCAGTTTATAAACTACCAATACAGAGTTTTCTATTTTAACTCATTACGTGACCACGGGAGTGTACATTAATACTTTTGTACACAGTTTCAAATCATGTTTTTCCGTCCTTTGATCATTAAAAAAGACTGTTCATTTCTCGGATGCTTTTAACATCAAAAAGCAGTTTCTATTGTTAGCATAAAAATATTTTATATTTGGATTTATCTTACAGAAATAAAATATATTTGAAATCACTTAGCAGGTGATTATACTTACTTATATTATTTCCGTAAATGTTTCATTATATCATGTATTTCATTATGTTTCATTATTTTATTATATTATATTCCGTAAATTTTCACTTATTATCGTAAATGTTTCACTTATATTATTTTCTGTAAATATTTCATTTAAAAAAAATTAAAACGCCTTGCAGGAGTTATATTGCCGTAATGTGTTTTATCCGCTTAGAGATATACCCGCAAAATAATCGAGTCATTTATATTCAAAAGGTTTTAAGGATGTCTAATTTATCCACTTAGTAAAATAAAAAAAGAATTATTTTCAAATACACATTCTTTTACCCATCTTGATAAACAGTAAAATCTTTGTAACCTTTTTTTAGTGAAGAAAATGATTTTTTTAAATAATAAAAAACTTTTTTTAGAATTTTTTTATTATCTTTGATAAAAGCAAATTTATATTTTACTAAATGGCACTTAGATGTAGAGAAGGGAGAAAATGTTCTCATAAAACTAAATCTGTAAGCCATATTCTCTCTTATAGAAATAAAATATAAGTGAAATCACTTTGCAGGTGATTATTTCTTATTTATATTACTTCCGTAAATGTTTGTATTTCATTTTATTTTTTATTTTGAAACACCCTGCATGAGTTATATTCCCGCAATACTTTTTACCCGTTAAGAAATATACTCCCAAAATAATTGAGTCGTTTATATTCAAAAGGATTTAAGGACATCTAATTTATCCACTTAGTAAAATAAAATAAAAAAGAATTATTTTTTAATATTCCTTATTTTATTCATCTTAATAAACAGCAAAATCTTTGTAACCCTTTTTCAGTCAAGAAAATATTTTTTTTTAAACTGATAAAAACTTTTTTAAAGAAATCTATTATTTTTTTTGAAAAAAGAATTATGTTTTACTAAATACTACTTAGAAGGAGGGGGGGGGGGAAGGATTCTCATAAAATTAAATCTTCAAACCATATTCTTTTTCATAAATAAGCGCATTTCTATGTGAGCAAAAAAATGAAGAAAAGGCTTTAAATACCTTAAAAGCAACATGACTCTTCTGAATGAATTAATTAGTATATTTTTTTTATTTAGATAGTGTTAGCTGTTAATTAATACATCCATTAATCTACTTAAGTGCTTTAAATTTCTTAAGTACTTTATTATCGTTGTTATAATTAATACCGATTATAACCGATAGAATAGGTAAGTAGTACCATAAAGTTAAACGAAAAAAAAGTGTTTATGTACTATATTTCACCGTTTTTTTTTTCCATTTAAATAGGGGATGGGCTTGATTGCGATGGACTGACGGATTGCCAAGACATCTTGAGGTGACCGTCTGTATTAAAATCAACGACGTGCTTGCTAAAAGAGTCATATTTATGGAATATCGTTTCCATCTAAACTGAAGAATTAATTTTTCAAAATCAATACGACAGTATTTAATTTGCGATTTTTTAAATTGTTTTTTCTTGTATCTCAGACTTTTCCACTTTCCCAAACAGTTTATTTTTTCTAAGAAAAGGAAGACTTGACCTATCATCCGGGGTCACATATTTCCTAACTAAATTTTGTCTTTAATTTGTCTCAATTTTCTCAAAAAATTAATTTTCATTAGAATTCTCCTCCGTTCACATGATATCCCATAAAATAATTAAGGTACAAGCATAAAAATTTCAGCGTGTGTTATAAATAATATGTGCAATGAAATGAACCAAAAGTTTTGTTGTTGGTGAAATACTTTTTTTCATTTATAGATGTTTTCACAAACATTTTTCCTACAGTATATAGAATACTACATAGCATATAATATATACATAGTATATACGTAGTTTAATACATTGTATATACGTAGTATAGTACATAGTATATGTGTAGTATTGTACATAGTATATACGTAGTACAGTACATAGCATATGTGTAGTATTGTACATAGTATATACGTATTATAGTGCATAGTACATGCGTAGTATAGCACATAGTATATACGTATTATAGTGCATAGTGCCTACGTGGTATAGTACATAGTACATACGTAGTATAGTGCATAGTACATGCATAGTATATAATACATAGAATATGCGTAGTATAGTACATAGTATATATGTAGTACAGAACATAGTACATGCGAAGTATAGTACATAGTATATACAATAATTACTATACAGTCTTCATACCTACGCCATTATATGAACTACAAGCGTTCAAAAAATTAAAGGTAGCCCGTAAACTGAAATAAGTCTGACTACCATTGATATAGATAAAGCAACCAGAAAACTTTATTAATTTTTCATTATTAATTTTATTTCTCATATTTTTAATGATTTAGCTTCGAAAAATGCGTTTGCATTTAATTTTTTAACTATCAATGTGAAAAGTGGTTAAAAAATATAGCTCTGTAATAAAAATTGTGCCTACATGAAATTAATGTATAAATATATAAGCGCATCAAAATAATTTGAATTTAGACAACAAACAGATCAGTATAATTAGAAAAAATTAACTTCGACATGTAAGGCAAAAGATACAAAATATCAATGCTAATGGGCTAAGGAAGATATTTCACAATGTTTCACAGTCTAAGTCTATTCAAGATTTCCTTTTCCTACTCCTGAAATATTTCGAGCATAACGAGAGACATTCTAAGCAAATGATACAAAGTCGAGTATTATTCATGTCTTTAAAGTTCTCCGAGAGTGTTCGTCCGCTCAGTTGTATCGGTCCAAACACAGCCTCAACATCTCAACTCCGCTTTATTTCGCCTCGGTCGAACTTTGCTTTTACCGCTACCGGTATGTAATCCGTTCAAAAGAGATTAACCGATCGCAGTTGACCAAGGTTGATAGCTCGTAGGAAAATAGTCCTCAAAATCTCTACTCGGGTGAATTTGAGTGAAGTTCGGGAAGCTTCTGGCCAAGCGGAATAGGATTTTGAGAAATGAATTTATCTAAGAGCATAGAAGTATGGATTGTTAGAATTTCCGAAAATTTTCTTGGTAGAATGTAGAGAAGACAGTTAGTTGCAGTAGAAGTTTGATCAGAGATTTAAATAAGGTATCCGACTACGTTAAAACACTGGTGATTTTTTTTTAATTATTATTTCTTGAAGTTCAGACTTTCCTCTTTCCAAAACAGTTTATCTTTTTTAGGAAAAGGAAGAACTGGCCTATCATCCAGGGTCACATATTTTTCCGGTTAAAATGTGTCTAACTTCAATTTTCTCAGAAGTTTAATATTCATGAAAATTCTCCACCATTAACATGGTATCTCGAAAACTAATAGAGGTGTTGACATAAAAATTTCAGCGTGTATTTTAAATAATATCGGCAATGAAATGTACCAAATGTTTGATTGTTGGTGATATACTTTTTTCCTTTGTAGGTGTTTTGAGAATAATTAAGTTGTAAATTTATGGAAAAAAAGGCATAAATATGTATATTTTTACCCATAACTTCTTTGCATTTCAAAGTATTTCTGGGATTTTGGTTCATTTCATTCATTATTATATTCTAGAATTTGAGTAAAAAACAAAATAAGATTATTGGATTACAGTTTTATGTAGTGTTAACCGTTTCTGTTAAATTTCACTACAATTTGTTACCAATGTTCCTGATTCTCAAAATATATTATATTTTTGAATAGTTTTGTTGTTGTATTTATAGTATTTTGTATTATAATTGACAATACATCTAAAAACCTTTGTTTTAATTTTTTTTTAAAATCCCATTTTTAAAATTTTTTTTTCAAACGTAGTCGGAGACCTTAAAGTAAAATATGACTCATTTAGAAAAAGTTACTTGAGATTCCAACTGATTCACAAACGTGTTTAATTTGAATTATAAATCAAGGTGTGTGTGTGTGTGTTTTTTGAAGCATTTGTAAAATCCCCGTGCATCACAAAGTATCACACGAAGCTTACAGAAGTAAGTATTCAACAAATAACAAAACAAAATTAAACAGTTACGAAAGATTAATATAAGAATAAAATAAAATAAGCAAATATAAGTTAAGAATAAGAAAATTTAACAGGTGTCAATAATAAATTTACAAACATTTTCAAGAGCACTTCTGATGGAAACGAGCTAATGAAAATCTGGAGATCACTTTATGTGAATGGCTTGGTGAGCCAGTCTTAGGTTCTGTCTTTCTCCGGCAAATTTGGAACACAAAAGGAGCACATGCTTAACATTTTCCTCGCCACCAATGTTACAATCACAGCTAGATGATAAAGACAAGTTAGATTTACATCGATAGTTTTTAAAGTTGCCATGACCAGTGAGAAATCAGGTTATTCTATACTTTGTATAAAGATGATGGCATGACAGTCTCTTATTAATGGATGGGAAAAATTTCTTTGATAGGCTCCCTTTATTTGAAATGAGATATTCTTAATTCCCAAACTCCACCATGTTTTCTCTCGTAATTTCTTGTAAAAGGATTTAGGGATATTAACGGCACTGTCAATTTTCCATTTAGTGGCAGCTTTTGCGAACTAATCAGCTAACTCATTTCCATAAATGCCTGTATATCCACGAACAAATACGAAAACTATCGAAATATTTTCTTTATGTTTCGGGTTTTTAAATTGTTTTTGGATCTGGACTATTATGTCGTTAGATTAAGAAATACACTTCAGAGAATCCAAGGATGAAAGAGAATCCGTACAAATTTTCTCAAGATTAAAAATCGAGTATTTGGATATAAATATAAGTGCATTTTTTAAAATATAAAGTATTGAAGAAGAATTTACTTCAATTTAATACTTAAGAAATGTTGCAAGAGACATAATATTTATCGAAACTGCATGTGTCAGATTTTTATTAGATGGTCAATTAAAGAATCAATTTAAAATTAAAATACTTGTTACAGCCATCACATTTTTTAGGGAGATTTAAATATGTATTAGATGGTCGATTGATGAATCAATTTAAAATTAAGATGCTTGTTACAGCCATCACATTTTAGGGAGATTGCAATATGTATTACATGGTCGAATACATAAATTACTTTTAGATGAAAATAATTTAATAAAATAATTTTAGATGAAAATAAATCGCTGCGAAACAAAGTGTTGATAAATCAGACCAGGTTTCTAAATTAAGAAACAGAACTGAAATTCAAAATTTAATTGCCACACAAAATGTTTATTTAATCAATTTAAAATTAAGATACTTGTTACAGCCATCACATTTTTAGGGAGATTGAAATATGTATTAGATGGTCGATTGATGAATCAATTTGAAATTAAGATACTTGTTACAGCCATCACATTTTTTAGAGAGATTGCAACATGTATTAGATGGTCGATTGATGAATCAATTTAAAATTAAGATACTTGTTACAGCCATCACATTTTTAGGGAGATTGCAATATGTATTAGATGGTCGATTGATGAATCAATTTAAAATTAAGATACTTGTTACAGCCATCACATTTTTAGGGAGATTTCAATATGTATTAGATGGTCGATTGATGAATCAATTTAAAATTAAGATAATTGTTACAGCCATCACATTTTTAGGGATATTTCAATATGTATTAGATGGTCGATTGATGAATCAATTTAAAATTAAGATACTTGTTACAGCCATCGCATTTTTAGAGATATTGCAACATGTATTAGATGGTCGATTGATGAATCAATTTAAAATTAAGATACTTGTTACAGCTATCAAATTTTTTAGGGAGATTGCACTATTTTAATTAAAGAAATAAAATATAGCTTTGGAATATTTCAAACATTGGCACGATAACTAAGGAAAATTAAATTAAATAACAATTTGTCAATGAAATTATATTTCACCAAATGTTTTCAGTAACATTTTTTAAACATCTGAAATAATTTTAAAAGTAACAATCCATGGAAAAAATTTTTAAGACCCCGACTGTTTTTTAACAATTTAAGTATTTCATGTGTTTCTAAATATTCTCTTGAGATTTTTTTTTATATCAGATAAAATGAGTAAGAAATGGTGTAGATTTTCCTCGTGGATTTTTAAAGCAATATCTTTTCTTTTTGCGTGGCAAAATAATAAAAAAAGATGCTTCCACCGATATCTTATATTTTACTCATTACAAAAGAGATTAAAATGCTTATGGTCATTATTTGTAAGAAAGTAAATCCTATTTTTTAAAGCTAAAAATATGAAAACCAAACATGTTTCGTGTTGGAAATTTCAAATAATCTTTCTAAATAATAATAATAACTTTCAGTGAAGATTCTTTCTAGAAGAAAAAAAAAAGATTCTCATAAAATTATGTCAAAAAGTGGCATTTCGTTAAAACTTAAAAGAAAACAAAGAATAAAATTCTCCCAAAGCAACGTTTGTTTGGCTAGAATTCTGCATAAGTTAATTAGGTTCCTTTTTCACCAAAATCTGTTAGCCGTTAATTAATACAAATCTTAATCCGACAAAAATTTTCTATTTTTGTAGCTTTGCAACCATCGTTGTCATTATGAATCATAATTATAAACATCAAAATCAATAATTGGTATTATAAAAAGGGTAAAAGAAATCTGCTTTTGATTCTGCAAAAAATTAAAAAAACCCTTATGGTATTTTTTTTAAGGATACACTTCGTTTTGACCAAAAGAAGTATTTCACAGGTTTTTGTAAGTTGAAATTATGAATTTTTTATTAAGATGATAAATTTTAGAAAGTGTTGATTATTTTTTTCAACAGATGAGCAACTGCTATAAGATGAAAATAAATTACTTTTAGATGAAAATAATTTAATAAAATAATTTTAGATGAAAATAAATCGCTGCGAAACAAAGTGTTGATAAATCAGACCAGGTTTCTAAAGTAAGAAACAGAACTGAAATTCAAAATTTAATTGACACACAAAATGTTATTTTATGAAAGAAAAAAAAATATATTAAATAAGAATGTCGATAATTTAAGTATAAAGTTATGTTTGGTAATGAACTGGTAAAAAGAAAATTTCGTATATATATCATTCTTTGCTTATTCCAAAGCCTAATATTAAAGCTGAAAGCACCCGTGGTAAATCGAAGGCTCCCTCAATCCACGTTTTTTGTTACAATTGGAATGCAATCCGTTCAAAAGAAATTAAACGACGAGATTTGGTTGAAGTTGATGAATCAAATGGAAAGGAGTTTGAGTTTAGTTATATTAACGGCCCATTTAAAGCAACAAGAGGGCTATTTTGGGACGGACCTCGTGAATTTGAACCATGGTCAGTTGACGAAGACGACACCTGAACTGGCACCCTCCTCTCCAAACAACACCACACCAGGGGGAGGACGTTCGGCCTGACACATTTAACGTGCAAGAGACTCCCTCACATGACAGTTCTTCGGTGGAATCGAGTCTCGAACCTGAAACCCTCTGGTTCCGTAGCCGAGACTTTACCACCAGGCCACCGCGGCCCTCAAATGGAAAGGAAATTCACGCCAAAAAGTGAACTCAAAATTTTCAATTGTATTCGGTGAAGATCTATGAGATTCCGCATGCTGAGCTGATAAGAACTGTGCAAGAATGGGATGTACGGGACGTATTTATTTGAAGTTCCAAAGTCGAACTATTAATTTTACTGCAAAATCCGTTAAAATTAAATGATAATTATTGAATAAAAGATTATTTGGAGAAGGACATTATTCGAATTTACTAACAGTTTTCGATTTTGGTGATTGTTCACAAGGTTAGAGTCAATTTAAAATCAAAAGTTTGAACTCTTTAAACTTTTACGAATTTCAAATGGGGTTTCTTTTTCTTAAATTTGGATTTTCTTTTATTTCACAATGAATGTCATTACATTTGATAGGAAAATTCTAATAAACTTTATGAAGGCAATGAGGAAGTATATTTTTTTTTGTCTATTTAACTACACAACCAAAAGGGCTTAGTAAATGTGAAATATTCAGAATTATTAAGAATTTTTAAAAAGTTATTGATATCTAGTTCAAACATCGTTCTTTAAACACCATTTATGCATGTAGTAAAATCATTCTTTATATCCTTTCACATTTTTTACAAAATATCTTATATCATCTCTTTGTACGATGTTAAATAAAACATTTATTCCAATAATGTGTCCTATAATAGTTACTGAAGTCATTAGTGTAGTTAAGAGTATTTTTTCAGAGAAAAGGATATTATTTTTATAATCAAAGCAATGCAGATTTTTATTAGTTATTTAAGTAATCTCTGTAAAAATTACAAATTAATAAAAACATACACAAACATTTAATAAGGTTTCAGCAAGAAGAAAAAAATTAATTAATTATAAGAACAAATAATGAAATTAGGGGAAAAAATTCATTGCATTAGAAAAATACCAAAAAGAAAAATAATATAGATAAAATAAATTAGTCTTAACTGCAAAAAAATCAATGTAGCATTTAAAGTATTAAAGGAGCTAATTGGATTCTTTTGTACAGATTTTTGTTGACCTTTAATTAATACGACTCAAGTTTCTCTGTACTTTTTAACTTCTTAACTAACATTGTTATTGCTAATAATAATTATAATTGGTTAAGCTTAATCTATTTTGTCGGAATGGCACTTTTTCTTCATATTATTTTGGTGTTTTTGCATTAGAAATACAAAAGATTTAAAAGATTTTATAAGTTTCCATTTATATAAATATTTTTTATTTTTATTTCCACTTTCATTAATAAACTACGGGAAAGGCTTAGTTTGTTATGAGTATATAACCAATGAATAAATATACTGAAAATGATATATAAATTCAAGTGTGTTTTTTTCCTTTTAACTAGGTTCTTGAAAATATAATGTTAACCATTGAAACTAATCTTGAGTTGTTAAAATGGAAATGCAATAGGATGAGAATATAGTTAAATTAAATATAAAGAACCGTATGGAATATAACGATGAATACCCTGGGCTAATATTTAATGATAATAAGACAAATTTATTTTTTAATATTGCAAAACTATAAGCATTCAAATTTATTGTTTAAATTTGCACAGCTGTGATTAAATTAATTATCTAATATATTGATAATATATTATCTAATATATTTTCAATGTATATTGTTTGTATATTGAGAAAAACATTTGAACATTATTTTGCAATTTTCTTTAAAAATTGAATTAAATCTTTCTTCCTTCATTTTTAATTGCCATTTTCAAAAGATTAAATGCATTCAAACAGGTTCTTATAATTATATTATACATTATTTCATAAATCTGAAAGGATAATAAATTTTTCTGCTAAATGCTGTTTATATTTTGTCATTATTTTCAAAATGTTTACTAAATATCTAATATCTACTAAAAAACAATAATTTAATCCTAAAAATTATATACTTAACACTTACATAATATACTATACCAATTCAAGTACTGTCAGATTTGAAATCAAAGAGCTAAATAAGAATTTATTTAGATTTCTTTTTAAAAATGGATTCCCGATATAATATAATACATAAATTTTTGAACCGTCATTCTAATATATTTCGCAACCTTAACTTTTAGCACTGAAGGAGTATTATTTGTCTCCAAATTGTATTAACTCATTATCTTATTTCTATTTGTAAAAAAATAAATTCGGTCAGAATATATAAATGGTCCTCTACGAAAATATCTTCTTATTTACGATACAAATGCGATTTTTAATTTAAAAAAAAAAACTGAATTTAACCTTTTATTTTCTATAGTTGTTCTGTAATCATTACCATTTTCCCTCTTGCATTTATACGAACCATTATTTTGATTTTAAGTAGCGTTTTACTGTATAAAAGTATCGGAAAAAGTAGAAATTCTGCATTTGGCATAAGATTAATATTTTATATAAAAAAATATAACTTAACCATATAATTGAAAAAATTCATTATTTTTGTGTCTCATTTTTAGACACAAACCTCAAGAATGCATTTATTTTTTTCATTCAGAATAAAATGATTTATTAGAATAAATTTCGAGATGATTTATTCATATTATATAAGAATATATTTTAAACAATTATTTGTGTTGCATTTTTAAAAACAAGAAAACTTTTTCATTTCGAAGTTTTATGAATACATGACAAATCTGAGTTATTAATCTACAAGTATGAAGATTTGGGAGAAAATTTCTGAATATGTTACATTCTCATAATTTATATTGCTAATTGATACTCTCATAACTGATACTGCTGACAAAAACCAACTTCTGACTGCTTATCCGTCATTGAAACTAACTACTAACTGATATTCTCGTATCTGATATTGCTAACTGAAACTAACCGCTAACTAATATTCTCGTATCTGATATTGCTAACTGAAACTAACTGCTAGCTGATATTCTCGTATCTGGTATTGCTAACTGAAACTAACTGCTAGCTGATATTCTCGTAATTGATATTGCTAACTAAAACTAACTGCTAACTGATATTCTCGTATCTGATATTGCTAACTGAAACTACCTGCTAACTGACATGTTCATAACTGGCATTGCTAACTGAAAGTAATCTCTAACTGACATTGTCGAAGCATTGAATTCCAAACTTTAGAGCAGTCAGAGGTTTATTTGACCCTAATCCTGTTGTAGGAAATGAGATACTTTGTTTCATTGACTTATGTTGCTCTTCTTCTAGTTCTGAAGTCTGACATTCTGCTGTACAATATTATACAATACTATTTTATATTATTTTATATCATTTAATATAATACAATATTGCAAATATTGCTTAATATGCGATGTTATACAAGATATGCGTGCTAGTAAGGTATGGGAAGTAATAAGTATGAACTTTTATAAAATCTTAGAATTTCAAACAAAAGACAAAGAATGCGATTAAAAAGACACCATGTCTGTACTGACTGGGTTAAATTCTCTAAAAATGTATAACTACTGGTCACTAAGCGTTTGTATGTAAATGGACATTCTAAAAGAAAGCAAAAGGCCATAGTTTTCTCTTCCCTTTCTTAAAGTCAAATAATCCGACTACGTTAAAAACATTGAGTAACGACCACATTTGTGATTTTTTTAAAAAAATTCCTGTTATTTCTTGCAGATTAGGCATTTTTCTTCCCAAAACAGTTTATCTTTTCTAAGAAAAGAAAGACCTGACCTATCATCCAGAGTCACATATTTTTCAATTAAAATTTGTCTTCAACTTCCATTTTCTGAAAATTTTGATCTTCATAAGAATTCTACCCCATTAACAGTACAGGTATTAAATAAAAATTTCAACTTGTGTTTTAAATAATACTGGAAATGAAATGAACCAAAAGTTTGATTGTGGGTGAAATATTTTTTCATTTAAAGGTGATTTTAAATAAATTAAGTAGTTAATTTATGGAAAAATTTATACGTACGTATATTTTTACCCATAACGTCTTTGCATCTCAATATTTTTCTTAGAATTTAGTTCATTGCATTCATCATTATATTCTATAACTTGTGTGCAAAGAAAAATAGGATTGCTGCATTGCAGTTTTGCGTAGAGTGTTAACTATTTTCGTTAAATTTCATTAAAATTTACTACCTATTTCCTTATTTCTCAAAATGTGTTATATTTTCAAAGAATTGTTTTTGTATTTGTAATCTTTATAATTGACAATAGGTCTGAAAACCATAAATAGTTTCTAAAGAAATCATATTGTTCGAAAATTTTAATTTGAACGTAGTCGAATAATCAAATTCTCTACTTTCCTCCCCAAGTTGTTTCCATCAAATTAATCCTCAACATCTCTACCACAGTTGAATTCTCTATTTCATCACAACCCGTTCTCAAAGCAGATTAACCGACGAGAGCAGTTGATAACTTGAACGAAAATCAAGTTGTTCTCTCAAAGTGTACTGCTCAAAATTTCTACTTAGAAGGTTTTCGGCGAACTTTGGGGGTGGTGCTGACTGTTCGGAATCCAGTTTTCCGAAATGAGTTTAGTCAGGGGGCTCAGGGAGTACGAAGGGGGGCAAGCCTACGACAGAAATTTCATTCGTAGTTTGATTAAAACTAAATTAGGCTAATGATGGAAAAGTTGCTCTCTGTGTGGGAAATCATTTTCTCCAGTTTCATTAAGGGGCTCAAATTAGAGTTCACATTTGGCGTTGGAAGCAGAAGATTTGTATACCATTTAAAGATTTTGTTATTTCATTTTACTAATAGATAATGGCTTCAATAGTAAACGTTACTAACATTGATTAATTCAATTTTACGCAAATGTATAAGAATGATAACGTTGCAACTTTTGAATGCCTCCAGAACAGTTTTGACATTCCATGACCCATAAAGGTTTGGATTTATTAATAGAGGAAGAATATTTCAATGAATTTCTTGAAAGATCATTTACAAATTGTTTTAAAATCGTGATTTTACTTTGTGAATGGCTATTTCTAAGAAAGGAATTAATAAAATGAAAGGTTCAGCTTTAAAGTTTTATATTTAAAAATCACAGTAACGAAATAGACATATTTTTCATGTAATCTTGGAAATATTTTGTATATAATAAATCCTTACATATAAAAAAAAGTTAGAAAATATATATCAAATTTATTTAAAGATTAAGAGAAACAATATAAGCAAAGTGAAGTGGAAAACGAATTGAAATTAATAAAATTATTATTTTCTTTCAAATGTAAATTCCAATCCATTGTATCACATTTCATAACAGTCTGATTTTAAGCAAGGAAATATTCGAGAATCCCCCGAATGTTTTCAAAATCGAAACTCCAACTAGATAAGTTTCAATAAAAAAGCATCCGAACGTGAAATAAAAGGCATTATTCATCTCTACCCGAGCCATTAAATGTTACGTAGGAGTTCTATGCTTTTTCAGTTCCTTTTTTTTTCTTTTCGAAGTAGTCGAGAATTACTCGACACTTCGTCACTTCAGAGCTCTACTCTTGACACCACTGGGACATAATCCATTCGAAAGAGATTAACCGGTTTGAGCTGACCGAAGCAGTTTCATAGGGATAAAAACAACTCGCCGGTTAAAGAACAACGTTTAATCCTCTAGCTGCTCAATATGTGGACAAAAATCGCTTCAAAATTTGTGTATTTTTTGTATATTTTAAGTCTATATATATATTGGGGAATTGAAAAAAATGCCTTTTTTATTTCTAGAAAATGTTTTTATATAGACCAGCGGGTGACCGAGCTCCACTCGGAGAAAACAGGCATCGAAGCTAACTCGAAGATTTAAAATTTCAATTGTGATTTATCAAAACAATACATGCCATAAGAAAATTTGTGAAACCATTGGTGAAAAGATAACCGGTTAAACCTCGGCTTTTCATCGTCCACCAGCGATGTCATGTCTTGATGTTCCATTGGAAATCCCCATCTGCACTGGTCTCTTCTATGTTTGCTGACCATGCACGGAGCGTTTGGGTTCATATCACCACACGGGATCATTCATTTCGAGATCAGTTCCGGATCATCTTCTGGAAACTTTATTAGTTCGCCATATTGGCTATAGATGGCAGCACGTTACTGCTTGAAACCTATTAGCCAAAATGGCGAACTAATAAAGTTTGAAAATATCCCATCTGCAACTCCGAACTGCTTGACCGTAGCGCTTCAAAACCGGCGCCAATCGATTCCTCGTGCCAAAAACCCCAGATCCCCAAGTTTACCGGAGTTTATTAATTCTGGGGCGATTTTCGACTTGGCAACCATTCCTCGTATTATAGTATAAGATTTTTATCATGAGAAAAAGTTGCCAGAAAAACCAATTTCAGATGTTATCACCAAAAATATTTTAAGAATAAATTTCAGTTAATTTCTATTTATTGCATAATATAAAAAAGCAAAATATATAAAATTTAAAGAGGATGATGATGAATATCAACGTATCTTCGTATCAACTTTGTACCACTGACTTACGCTTTGAAAGTTAGTTAAATTATGAGCAGAGTCATATCTAATTGATGAGCAGCACGAAAAAATCTATATCAATATAATTTCGCTATCAAAACTAAAATCGCTTTCAGAATCTGATAAGCCATCAAGAATATACTCTCTGCCAATCGCTGAGAGTATATTCAGCTCTAGCAGCCATTTCTTTAAGTAAAAAGTGTCAAAGTGTGGACTTTGAGTGATAATACTACGGGCCTTGGAATGCCGCAATTTAGTGGACAACCAATGACATATGTTAACCAAATCTTAAACTAATTTTCTAATACTGCAACAAATTTATTTCACAGTTAAACGGGATGCGCTCCTCAATAAAGGAAGAAAAACACCAGCCCTTGGAAGTCTCTGGCTGGTGTTATATATTGTTATATAACCATTATATTGTTTTCTATATACCCTTATATACTGGGAAAAGTATACAGTAATATGAGTTTTCAAGAATATTACTTATTGTAATATGTAATTTGAGAAGAAAATGTATCTTCCAACGTATTTACTTTTTTCCAATGACAATATATTTTGAAAAATTTCTAAAACATGTGTAAATCGAGAAAATTATCTGCAAAATGTATTGGCAATTTTTCAGACTAATACTTTCATTAGAAATTTTTAGGGAAACCATTCTCTAGGTTTGAAATTGTAACTAAACATTGATTAAAATTTTAGCATTTTTTGTAGTAATTTCCAAAATTATTGTACTACAAATAACTTTGCATCATCTTAGTTTTCAAAAAATTAGATTTTCAACTATTTTAAAGATCTTATGGTATAAATCCATTTTCTATTTTTGATCAGTTTGAAAAGAAAACATTTTAATCACGTTTTCTAACATTTAACTTGAAAATTATGAACGAATATTAAACGTGTGTGAATGAAATGCGGTTTCATAAATCTCCCCTTCCCAATTAATAGTTAATGTTTTTATAACCCAGGCAATTCCTTGAAACGCACTCTGAATTGGGAAAGTTTATTGTATTATACTACCATCGATGTAACATTATTGCACATTTTTTTTTCTTCATAAATCTTGATCAAATAATCTATAAAGTTTATCGTCAAGGTCAATGTCTTTATAACCCACACAACCCCTTCTGAATAGGGGACGTTTATTGTATTATATCACACCCTATCGGAGATTTTTGCATTTTTTTTTCCTTTATAAATCTCGTTCAAATGACCTAGAGAGTTTATCATCAAGGTTAATTTCCTTATAACATACACTACCCCTTGTAAAATGGGGAAGTTTAATTGCGACAACCCTGCTACAGAGCACCCGTTGATCCTTTCGAATCTTTTAGTCGAATGTAATCTCAAAAGAAGAATTCTATTTAAATGCCGAAACAAACACCCCCAATTATGCATGAGCGGATCTTTAAAGATACCGCCTTCAATGTGACCCGTATGTCGGCATCATTTTAAGCCCCCCCCCCTCCTCTCAATCTAATTAATTCCTTTCTCCGAAGAATTTATCTGGAACCCCCGTTCGAATAGTTTGTCGGGGCTCTTAACAGCTTAAAGGCCAATGATTATCAACTGGAAGTTTTCGAGGAAGCCTTTAATATCACGGCAGCAGCAGAAGCAGCAGCCCTACAACACAACTCCTCCCGATTCCATTCAGGTAATTATACACATTTAAACGTGCAGCTGTTGCTGTTCGAGTGTAAACAGAGCAATCGCTCGGATGAATTCGAAAAGGGAATGTTGCTTGAGATTCGGATTGGAAGAAATAAAACACACAAATGCACAGTGCGCGTGTGTTTTCTAAAAGAGCGGTGCACCTGCGCGGAATAGTCGCAGCTACAAGTAAGTGTTATTGACTGGATTTGTGTTCTGCTGCTGATTAATTGAATGAGATGTTAGCTCAAACTAATGCGGAGGAAATGCCTTCCTATCCGAGTTACGGCATGCGATGGCTTGTCGATGCTGTTTATGCTGTGTTTGGAAACATTAGCTGTGAAGTTACATCGATATTATTGTACAGCGAATTTGCAGATAGAAATCTTCTGTGAATGAGCTTACAAGGTAAATTGCATTGTTATCAGCATCGTTTGGGTTACTTTAGTATTATTATTTATTTTGGAACTTTGTTATGAATCGAGTAAAAAAGAAGTATTATCTATAAATTTAGCAGTATCATAGGAAATGGAACTAAAAATATTAATATAATATAAACTGAATATTAATATAAACTGAAAATTATTTCATAATCAAACAAGATTAAAACTTTTAAAAAAATATCATTGTATTAAGTGAACGTTAGTGCTGCTATTACTAAAGTACAGATGAATCTAAATAAAATAGTAATATAAAATAAGTAAAAAGGAATACAATAGTATCCAAAATTCTAAAAATAGAAAAAGTATCCGGCCTGAAGATTTTTTCAAGGGTCACCCTCAGGCAATGATTTAAAATAAAGAATTTTGGGGCAGGGAGTACTTGCTGTAGGTTGATAACCTACTGATGCCACAAAATTATCTGTGAGATAGCGCTTTAACACATTGTACAAATACGAATACATTTTGCTCACATCCAACAGTGACAATACATTTATTGCGTTATCCTCTCTAATAATAAGTTAAACTAAGTGCATTCGTTATTTTTTAATTTGAGTATCCCCCGTACATATGTTGGTAAGATTTAGAAATATTCATATATAACCAGTAAGTGATTCGTATTTGAAACCCTCCTCCACCCCAAAAAAAAATCAAAATGCAATAAAAATCTTGAGAGTTATTTTGATTTACTATAGTAAAGTGGTTTAGTTGAATTTATCGACACAAGTAGATGTATGTCTCTTATGCGCTGCCGTACTGCTCATATGATTGCGATAAATTTTCGACAGCATATTGCTTGCACTTACGCGAAGGCTATAGGCCTAATACAATCATCTAAAGCGTAAAACTATTTTCGGATCGATTTACAGCATCTATTAACGATAGATTAACCGCCAAATAGCTCGCCAAGGAGACACTACAGATTTAGTAAAGATGATGAATTCAAACTAGACGTTTATTTTTGGGAGCTATTGCACTTAAATGCATTATAAGTCTTTTTTTGAGGCGATGTTTTTATTAGAGTGTGTGTAGGAAAGTTTTAGGGGAATCAATTCTACAGATTTAGTAACGTAACTAAACATTTAATAAATTTTTAATGTATTTTGCAGTCACTTTCAAAATATTACAGAACAAATAATCTTGCACTATCATAGTTTTCAAAACAATTTGGTTTTAGGCAACTATTTCGTAGCTATTGTACATGAATGCTATGTAAATCACTCTCAGAGGTGACATTTTTATTAGAGAGTATGCGAGAAAGTTTTAGGGGAACCATTCTCTAGGTTTGAAATTTTAACTAAACATTGAATAAAATTTTAGCATTTTTTGCAGTAACTTGTGAAAATATCAATTAAAAATAATTTTGCACCATCTTAGTTTTCAAAAAATTAGGTTTTCAACTATTTTAAAGATTTTAGGGTATAAATCTATTTTCTATGTTTGATCAATTTTAAAAGAAAATATTTTAATCACGTTTTCTAACATTTAACTTGAAAATTATGAACTAATATGAAACGAATCCCGAGATACAATCTTCCTACCCTTCTTAACTAAGCAAGATAGCTACTTCAAATTCCAAACTATACTTCTAATATAATTTCGCTGCGGCAGCAACGTGCTGGGTGCCAGCTAATTTGCTATAAAAGTTTAGAATTTCTCTTGATTTGAAAAAGGGTTCGCTCTAAAAAGGAAAAATGTGTTATCCAATATTATGATACAGTTAAATAGGATTGAAGTGAAATATAAGAAATAAAAAAAGTAAACATAAAAAATATTTTTAAAAAATGCAGTCAGAGGGGAAAAGAATCCAATGATTCGAGCTAAACTTAATTAAATAGATTTTTTTTTTCATAAATTTGAAAAAGACTTCAGTTATCTTTTCCTTTTTTAATGTTTTTTTTCTGTTTTCAAAACCTGTTTATTCCACATTTTTATTATTTGAATAGCACCTACTTTTTAAATCCGAAATAAGCTATTTTAATAAATTTTATGAATGCCTTTTTTAAAAATAATTTCTCAGCTGATAAAAAAAAGGCAAACTCATAAAGTATCCAAGAAAAAAATTTCCTTACTAAAAAACTTTAAGGAATTTCTTTTGCCAATTTATTGATTTCGACGATTACAATTATTATTCACATTAACAATGATAATTGAGAACCTTAAAAAAATATTCTCGAAAACATTTGAGCCGGATTAAGATCCGTGTTTTCTAACAACTCACAACGTTCTATTGAAAAAAATTTAATGAACTAGTTCAGAATTTCTACCGAATTCTTGATGTTTTTTCAAAGTTCCATTTCCATACGTTTCTTTTTCGGTTTCAAACGGTATTTATCTGTTGAATCTTGTTCCGTGTGTTCTTTATATATTTTCTTAATATCTTTGCTCGTTACACTTTTTTCTTCTTGAAGGAGAATTAAAATTTTGAACAAAAAACCATATCGCTTTTCTATATAAAAATTTGTGTTTTTTTTGGTTAAAAAACACCATAAGCGCTTTAAACACTTCAAAAATGGGTGAAGGATGATGAATTTATTAAAAAAATCATTTTATTTAGTCGTCTGGAGTAGAATACATTGTTTAAATAATAGAAGGAAAGAAAACAAAAGTAGTGAATACTTTGATAAAAATACATACTTTGAGAACAGAGAACGCAATTTAGGTATTTTTATAATTTATCGTTTTAATGGCAACAAACACTTTGTATTTTTTAAAACAATAGATACTAACAATACATTGAAAAAGATTTCTTTCTCATTTTCAAAATGAATACGCCAGTTAGCTACATCACAAAAAGAATAAATTCCATGGCATATTTTTAAAAGTTTTGTTATCAAATGCTGTTTGTCAAAATATTTAATTAATTTTTATTAATTTTTATTCTTTGAATCTTTACTTTATAAAGCATTATAATTAGCAGGAAATCTTTAAATAATTAGTTCCTTAAATAATCGAACATACGATGCTACTTATAATATATCAAAACATATTTCAATCAATCGATTGACTAATAATTATAATTTTAAGATATAAAATTCGTATTTTGGGACGGTGCATTGGTTAATTAATAACTACAATTAGTGCTTATTAATAATTAGTTTTTTAATCGTTTTAGCCATAAAATTTAAGTATGTTTATTTGTTGATAAATAGAAGGTAAATAGATTAATGCTTATCAAATAGAAACGGTTGAGATTCGAGTTTTTTATTTTAATTTCAGATAATTGTATTATCTCTATAACCATTCCGTAGGTGTAACAATAAGCTGACCAAGTTTCATCGCAATTGGATGAACGGTTTAGGAAGGCATACACACAAACATTCATTTTTATTTATATAGATTTTTTCCCCAAAAGAAAGATTTATACTTTTGAAGAAAGTATTTTCCATAAAGAGTTGATATTTTTATTCTAATAGGTAAAAAGTTATTAACTTTTATTTTTAATTGGTACAGAGTGGCATTATTAATTGAAAATAACAAAATCAAATGTTATCACGTCAATTACCAATGTATTCTACAGTTAAACATTATCACATGAATTACTAATGTATTCTACAATTAAACATTATCACATGAATTACCAATGTATTCTACAATCAAAATGTTATCACATCAATTACCAATGTATTCTGTAATCAAATGTTATTACGTCAATTACTAATGTGTTCTACAATCAAATGCTATCACGTCAATTACCAATATATTCTACAATCAAATGTCATCACATGAATTACCAATGTATTCTACAGTTAAACATTATCACATGAATTACCAACGTATTCTACAATTAAACATTATCACATGAATTACCAATGTATTCTACAATTAAAAATTATCAAATGAATTACCAGTGTATTATAAAATTAAACGTTCTCACATCAATTACTAAGGTATTCTACAATCAAATGTTATCACATCAATTACCAATGTATTCTGTAATCAAATGTTATTACGTCAATTACCAATGTGTTCTACAATTAAATGTTATCACATTACCAATTGCAATTAATTACATTACCAATGTATCTGTTTAAAATTCACTCGCAAATTCATCTGTTTAAAAAAGTAGGACTCGATTACAAATATTATTCAACAGCATAGACAGAAAGGGTCATTTTAGAGAGAAAACACGAAAAAAAATTAGTCTAATGGTGTGTGAAAATTTTATTCGTGATTGCAAATCGATTTTGGTGATCACTCGATAATGCTGGCTGGGTTAGCCAACTGAAAATGATGACGTTGTTCTGATGGAATGACGATATAAAAAAAGATGGCGAGTTCGTTAATCGAAAATAAAGTATCACAGTTCGAAAACTGAAGCATCGGAGCATGCATTCGATGCATAAGATGAAGATTTATTACCATGCGTAAAGTATTCTAGTATAATGAGGGTTGCCGACCTAAGAAGATTAACCTTGGCCTTTGACTTATGAATGTCTCGCATCTGTTAAAGGTATTATGAAGCTAAATTTAGAAAAGATTCTCAAAAACATAATTTGGTGTATCTAGGTTGAATTCAAAGTTACGGCCGCGGTGGCCTGGTGATGAGGACTCGACTTTGGAACCGGAGGGCTTCAGGTTCGAGATCGATTTCACCGAAGGACCGTAGTGTAAGGGAGACTCTTGCACGCTAAGTTATCCGACTACGTTTAAAGCACAGATTATCGACCACATTAGAGATTTTTTTTAATTCTTATTATTTCTTGTAGTTCAATCTTTTATCTTTCCAAAACAGTTTGTCTTTTATAGGAAAAGGAAGGTTTGACCTATCACCCAGGGTCACAGATTTTTCAATTAAAATTTGTATTTAACTTCCATTTTCTCAAAACTTTAATTTTCATGAAAATTCTCTAGCTTTAACATTATATCCTCAAAACTAATAGAGTTATTTAAGTGCACATGTCAGCACGTGTTTTAAATAATATGGGCAATGAAATGAACCAAAAGTTTTATTGTTGTATGAAATACTTTTTTATTTATAGGTGTTTCTAGAAAAATTAAGGGGCGAATTTATGAAAAATGTATCTACAGTGGGCCCCAAAATTGAGTATACACTTCGTAGGTCTGAAATATTTTAGGAAGAATAAGCCAAATTTTACTGTGAAACAATCGAATTTTTCTGTGATGATCCTCCAATCCTATCTCTCCTGTTTTGTGAGCAAATAAAGTAGTTTCATCTTTTCTTTTTTCCGAAAAAGAAATGAATATGAAGATTTCCCGAAAAACTATGTCACAAAATTGAGTATACACTTGATGAAATCGTCAATTTACTACCCCTTTTTTTAAAAAAATGAATTCCTTAAACTATTATTGCCGTTGTTCATGACAAATGTAAACTTTTTAATAGTTTTTCACTGACATAATTAACTTTTTTGCAATCTTAAAATCACGAAATGAGCTCTAGAAAGGAAACTTCTGAAAGTGAACGTTGTTTAGGCAATAGATGGTCAGAAGATGGCAAATTTCCCCGAGAAATTGCTTCGTTAATTGGAAAAAGTCATGGTTGTGTTCAAAAAGTAATTCAAAAGTATCGAAAAACTGGATCTGTTGCCCATATTCCAGGAAGAGTATGTAAGGAAATTTTAAGCGCTACTGCAAAGAGGAAGATTATACGTTCTGTGAAGAAAAATCCCAAGTTAAGCGTCCCAAAACTAGCATCCTCGATATTCTCAGAGATTGGAAGAACCGTTTCAGCTGAAACTGTTAGACGTGTTCTTCATAATGCAAGATTTCATGGCCGTACTCCAAGACGAAAACCTCTCATTAGTCATACCAATAGAAAAAAGGCTATATTTCTCAAAAAATCATATTTCAAAACCGGAATCATTCTGGAACACTGTTCTGTTCTCCGATGAGAGCAAATTTAATCTGTACGGAAGTGACGGACTATATAGAGTATGGAGACAAGTTGGGAAAGAAGTAGACCCTGCGAATACCATAAAGACGGTTAAATATGGAGGTGGATCCGTTCTCTTTTAGGGCTGTATGGCAGCAGGAGGAATAGGAGAGCTTGTCTTTATTGATGGCATTACGGACAGAATGGTATATCTTGACATCTTAAAGAATAATTTACATAAAAGTGTCAACAAAGTAGGACTTGGGTCAAACTTCGTCTTCCAGCAAGACAATAAATCCTAAACATACGGCGAAGATAGTCAAGTTATATTTGCTGTACTATTGCAAGCAGCAACTACATACTCCACCACAATCTCCAGATCTAAATGTTATAGAAAATTTATGGACTCAGTAGGAAAAATCCGTCCGTGAACGTGATGTGACAAGTAAAGAGGATCTAAAGATGCTCTTACGAGAAGAGCAGGCAAAATTTTTAGTTGAAACATCGAAAAAGCTGGTGGAATCCATGCCTAAAAGATTACGAGATGTGATCCAGTCAAAAGGATATGCAAAGAAATATTAATTTGCTTTTATTATGGAAATTAATAAAGATGTATACTCAATTTTGTGGTGTATTCTTTTTATCCAAGTCTCATATTTATTCTTTTTTATAAAAAAATAAATTCAATTTTGTAATTTTTTTCTGTACACATTGGATGAGGAGGGAAATTAGTATTAACATCAAAACCCATGATTTCCTTTTTGCAAAATTTAGGTTGTTAGATAAAAACATACCTTGCACTTCAAGCTGTATACTCAATTTTGAGGCTCACTGTATATGTATGTAAAAATGTAAAATATGTAAAAATGTATATTTTTACCCATCACTTCTTTGCATCTCAAGATTTTTCTTATATTTCGGCTTATTTCATTCATCATTGTGTGCTATAACTTATGTGCAAAGAAAAGTAAAAATGCTGCATTACCATTTTGTGTAGAGTATAAACCGTTTTGGTTCGATTTCATTCAAATTTACTACACATTTTCTCCTTTCTAAAAATATATTTAATTTTCAAATAATTGTTTTTGTACTTATAGAGTTTATTGTTGACAATACATCTGAAAACCAAACATAGCGTCTAAAAAATCCAATTTTTCAACAATTTTCCTTCGAACGTAGTCGGATACCTTAAATCTGTCTGGCCAAACGTCCTCCCGTGTGTGGAGAAGGGGGTGCCAGCTCAGATGTCATCCTCCTTACCGTGGTTCATAATCTCGAGGTTCATCCCAAAAATAGCCCTACTGTTGCTTTACAAAGGGACGTCAAAATAACTAAACTAAACTAAACTGCATTGAAGGTAAACGCATTACGGAAGTATAAAGTAGAAAGGGTAAGATGATGCTCTGGATTATGTACATTTAAAAGAAACTGACCCACAATGTTGTTTTGATTTGGAGGAAACATGAGATATATCTAACAGTAGCCCGATAGCAAAGTCCAATTTATCACTAAAGCTCTCATCGATTTTTGCCGGAGTCCTGGATTAGGGGTTGCGCGTCTTCCCAGCGATCTGGGCATCCCAGGTTCGAGTTACGGTTCGGTCATGGTTTTTATTCTGTGTTCTATCTGTGAGTAGTGTTAATGCCTCCCCCCCTGTGAAAAGGGATTGTGCAAGTGAATATGAAATAGCTAAGGCGTACTCTCGACCCTAGTTAACGCAACTGAGAAAACAAGAGACTCTCATTTCTACTTAAATTGATGACTAAAATAAAGTGATAGCTGGAAATAACCGGCGTCGCGGGTTCGAGTCCTGGTTCAGGCATGGTTGTTCCTGTGTTATATCAGTGAGATGTGTGAATAAGTCCCCTTGTGAAAAGGGATTGTGCAAGAGAGTGCGTGTGTGTCACCTTCATTTGAGCAAGAAGTCAGGCTTCTACCTTCGAGTGCTCAGGGGTCTTTACCCTTAGAAGCCACTCTAACACCTTTCCATGTTAACTCGTCAACAACAACATCTACTTTTGAATACTATGTGGGCTGTAAGCTCTGATGGGTTTAATAGGATCTAGACTAGTCTTAGATGTCAGAGCCTATTAACTTCTTTAACAAATTCAGACTCCTCAGATCAGACACGCTCTGACTCATAAAGCTCTTAATCGTCCAGAAACATATGGAAGAATGTTTGTATAGTGAAGTGTTAAAACCCCGGCAAGTTAATATAACATAGGAACAGAAATATGTATTTATTATTGTTACAGGCTTATGAAATTAATGGCTTATGAAATGTTATACGAAGAAGCAATAAAAGCACTTCCTTTTAGTAATTATGACTAAAACAGAGCATGGTATCGTAAAAAGCATTATTTATAGCCTAACTACTTTTTTTTTGCTGAAACACTATAAATTACACTGATATGACTGATTTTACAAATTTTTGAAATTAAAAATTCTGTTGGAAGTACTCTTTATATGGTTATACTGTCGATAATCTAATAAAGAGATAAATTATGCCAATAATTTAAATTTTTTTAAAATTCTAATTAGTTAGTCCAAGTGAGTTTTGCACATTGACAAATTTAATAATTTGCTACATGAGGTAACTGATATATTCTATAAAATAAAAGATTTCTTATATAATGATATCATGGATATTAGGAAAAAAAATCTGTTGAATGTACTCTTTATATGTATATACAGTAGAAAAACTAATAATGAGACAAGGTATGTCAATAGTTTAAAATTCTAATTAATGAGTCCAAGGAAGGTTAGCCTTTTGACAGATTTAACAAGTTTTTACATGATTTAACTGATA
>JAPMOQ010053129.1:0-12242 GCA_026543055.1 Argiope trifasciata | reverse complement strand
CATTAATAATTTATTTCCACCTTTGAAAGCTTTACAGATGTAAGCGCATATTTTTGAACAGATAAATATATATTTTTTCAAATTGTAGTAATAGTTTCCAAATGGTTTTGTAAAATAAGTTTGCCATAAGAAGATTTCTTTTTGTAACGAAGCAATTAAACTTTTTTTTCCGGCATTAAATTTTTATTTTAGTTTATTTTCGAATATTTAGTCGCAAGAAGGTCATTTTTTTTCCATCTCGAACAGTACAGAGACTTAATTTGGAGTCTAAGGTATAGTCCAAGTTCTGAATGTTCCTAAAGAAGTCTACCATATAATGTCTTGTTTTTAATGCAACCAAATTGCAGACTTTTTTTCTTCCTCTTTAATACTTTAGTTTTATTTTTTAAATTTGTAGGAGATACGAAAGAATATATGTAAAAAGTTTCAAAATTGAAGCAAATTTTGTTTAACTTGTAGTAAGGATTTAGATATATTTTCGAAAAAAAAATGTCAATTTTAGAAGGATATGTATAATATGTAAACAAGGAAAACGAATCGAGTGTTAGTTTGTAGTGACCTTTTTTCGGAGAGCTCGAAGTGTACTAGGAGGGTAATGATAATATGCCCCAATTTTTTTAAAAAAGATATGGCCTGATTTTTTCCTTTTTTTTTTGTTTCCAGTCATGATTAACTTTCAGGCTCAAAATGAGAATATGTAAAAGTACGGAATAAAACTTTAATATCCAGAAAAAGCAAAATTTTTATCTATTTTGTACTAATGGTATGGTTCCTTTTCCGGAACGTCGAGATTGTGAAATAAATGTCCAATAATGGTCTTTGCCAATGGATTCCAAAACCCTCTACATTCCTTCTGATGGGTTGAATTCGTCAAAATACGGGTAAGAGGAAAGTTAAAAGGAGAGGATGTTTACTTTGACAATAAAATAAATTTCGGAAAGGCTCTGAGATAAAAATAGCTGAAAATGCTCCTCAGGATACTTAAACAATATGTTTTCTTTTTTTGTTGTTTAAACCAAAAAACATACTTTTTTTATTTTAAATATACAGCGATGCTTTTTTCTCATTTCCTGTTCTTAAATATTTATGAAGTGCACGAAAATTGTTTCATTTTATACAATGCAACTTGCGTAATTTATGTCTTTAATTTGAAGTGACACTTCAATCCCTTTTACAAATGTCCGGATAGAAAAACAAAAGGAAAATAAACTACCTTCTATTCAATACAGACACTTTTTTTCGATTGAGTCGACTGTTTGGTACCATTCTCGAAATATTCACACAAGAAAGACAGAAACATTTACAAGAAAGCCTAAAATAATATGCTAGAACAAACATGCTAGAAAATTCTCTTCAATTTCAGTATTTTTTTTTCTAAAAATTCACTTACACAAAGAAGTGCACAGTAAGATGTTTTGCAACAGAACACACAAGCGTGCAAACAACAAACTATTCTTCAAAAATCGGGACAAAAAATTGCTAAAAATCGGAATAATAATAATCGGAATTCAGATACTAGAAAATACAAATTTTAAAACTTTTTTTTAAGCTGGTACATTTTTTTTTGTTTTGTTTGTAATCGGGAGTTACTTTAATTTTCCTATGTACATATGTAGGATTGACTTCGCATTGAGAGAGACTTCTAATGCCTCCAACTACCAAATTTCAGATTTGCTCTAATTTTAATTAACGATGTCATTCCGTTTTTAAATATTCAAATAGCAAAGAAATGTAGAATATAAAGTGTCGAAAAATAAAAATAAAAATGATTTCTTCACTTTATAGAGATATTTTTCTTACACGATTCAGTATTATTTCTCTATCTTATTATACATATACATGATACAATATATTATTTTAGAAGAAATAAATTTCTGCTATTTTTTCATTTATAACGATATTTTGTCATAGTTTTGAGATGATATAAAACAATACGGAACCCACAATAATATATTACTATTTTTAGGTTAGTTTTGTTTAGTTATAACAACACCCCATTCGGAAGCAATACTAGATTTGATTTTGTGACATACTGAATAATGCTGAATATCATTTAAATGACAAGACTGGTATATAAATTGGATAGTCTCTCCAAATGTCTGTGCCACAATGACATAAAACGCTTAGTTGACGATGTCAAATTTAATGTGAACAGGGCCCGAATACACGAGAGGTCATTAGTGGAATCGTTCCAAGTCTGGAGTCTTCTTGATAGAAACGGAATTCTTGTCACTAAGTCAATGTCTTGTTTATTTTGAAACAATGAATTAAAGTGTTTTTATTTTCTTTCTTTTTTTTAGCTTAGTTATCCTTTTCCAGATGTAGAATGTAGCTCACATTTTCTTCATTCTCTAACATGTGGATTTTACGGTTATTTGTTTATTTTATAGTGATTTTTCGATTTATATTTGGGAATTTTAATATACTCAACGAAGCATACATATCAATGGCAAACATTGAAGGAAAAACTTCCGTGTTAAAAAGTTTTCAATTCATATTTTCATCGTTCATGTATTTGGAAAATAAGGATACTCAAAGACATTTCTGTTTCGGAAAAAGTAGATTAAATTTCTTAAAATTATAAATGATGCTTTGGCTTCAATTTTGTAAATGCATTTACTCATTTACTCAGCATAATTGAAGATGTACTATTTCGAAAACAAACTAATTATTGATTATTATTTCGTCTGTATTGAATGCTTCGTAACATTCATATACATGAAGCATTTATATATTCAGATACAATTTTCAATCTGCATGAGTTCTGTATTTCTTAATGTCCAACTTACAATAAGATTTTTTTTTAAAAGGGCAATATGTTTGAACTTTTACAAAGCTTCCAGATACTTACCGAAAAACAGTTTTTTGGTATAGTTTTGAATTGATGTCTTAGTTTCCTTTGCTTAATTTTGAGAAGTAAAAGGAAACCTACAGACGCATTCAAAAACAAAAACAAAACAAAAATAATAAATAATAATAAAACAATTTTTGTAGCACAGACTTGAAAATTTTTTTTTTTTAGTTTGCAATAATGATTTGGTGCTTTGATTTTCTGCATATCCTAATATGCATGGACAAACACAATGAAGCTCATTCAATTCGATAAAAATATAGGAAATTTATTTTCTAAATGTAATGATACTCAAGAATTCAATGGGTAGATTCTTCTTTTTTGAACTAATAAATGGCATTTTTTAGTAATTGTTATACTTCGTTTTTTTTCCCAATTTACAGAAAAACAATACGTCAGAAATATTTTTTTTGAAAATACCTATACCAGACTTTAAAATGTCAATTTAGATTCCTATTTCATTATGTCTAAAAATAAAACCAAATAGATGATATGATACCTCTTTAGGAATAAGCAAGTTAAACTTTTGTTCATTTGTTTACTGGGATGATAGAGCTCCATTCCCAGTTTTTCTAAATATATATAAGGAAACAGCTTGCAGAGTAATACCTTTCCTATTTGATACAAACAAATTTCAGTCTTTTTCTTCTTATTTTGCGGTATTACTTTATTTCTTAGGGAATTTTCATTGTTGTGATGCTAATTTTATCTTAGGTTTTCGGCAACTCTTATTTGTGTAGGAATTGGGTGGGACAGAATGCCCATCCAATCACATTTAGATCAGTGTCTAGGGTCACTGATTGAAGGAAAAGAAGCTTTTGAATAAGAAAGAAATTTATTTACAATAAAGAATAAGGAAAAGACATTAAGAATTACGACAGGACATGTTATTTACAATAGAGAAAAAAGCATCATCTATAGATGCCACCAAGGATGAAGTCTAATTGTTTCATGGCGAAACTACGTTGGGTATTAAAAATTCATAATTGGAGCAAAATGTCTCTGTCTCCGCCTGACGAGCGAATGCGTTGTTCGCTTTTTCTCAAATTTTGCGTCACGCGTCTTAGATTTTGCATCAGTGGTATTCGTGGTACCATCTATTACAACAAAATGAAACTAAATATGGAATAGTAATGGTCGCTAATTAAATTTCTACGTTGACCTGACAAATTTAAAGGGCAAGAGACCCCCTCACACGAGGGATATTCGACGGAATCGAGTATCGAACCTGAAACCCTCCGGTTCCGAAGCCGAGACCTTACCTCCAGGCCACCGCGGTCGTATTTGTCTTTGAAGCAGCAGATATAGAAGAGTGTTTCTAGAAGAGGGCAGAAACGTGTTTTTCTTAGTATATTTTAATATTAATTTTTTCTATTTTATTTTGTATTAAGTGCTAACGACTTTATCGTCCAGTTATTTCTATACCTACAGGATTCTTTGAAAATAATACTTAAAACTACAATTATTGTGATATATATATGCCAAGAAAATCCTTTGCGGTTTTTTGCCTCGGCCATTTTTATTGCTGTCCTGACTTTCAAGCAAGGGAGGCATTCAATTTATCTTTTTTACCTTCCAAACCCACTTTTCTATCTATTTTAGAACTTGCTCTTAAACACCTGAAAGTTCATCATTATAAAGATGTCTGTTTGCAAAGGAACGTTAAAAAAATTCTGTACGTGGATACTTTCATTTATTTAAGGAAGTTTAAGCATCACGAAACAGTTATTAGAAAATAGCTACAAAAATGAAAAAAAATAATAAAATTTTAAAAAAATCTTGCAGTGATGGCTCGATTCAATTTTTAGTGCAAAGGGGATTAAAGAGGAAATGTTCTTTAGTGTGGAATAAATTTATTTTTGCTGTAAGGCTATTTCCGGTTTCTTAAAATTTTTGAAGCAAATGATTTGTTTCAATAATTGAGACTTTCCGCCTGAGAAGAGCGCTAAGAATTATTTTTAAAAAGTAAAATGCAGAAGTATGCCTTACTTCTTTGCAATGAGGATTTACTTTCATTTACGACTGTATTTTTACAGGAAAATACAACCACCGTTTTTGTAAACAAGAGAAGAGTCAATTTTTTTTATAACTTTTCACATTTTTTTTGTTACACAAGTCACTATGCATTGAAGTGCTTGAATAGGGCAGTTTTGTACTCGTTTCAAGAAGCATATTGCAACATTTCTTCGAATTTGCAGCTATTTTCTCTTTTTAATTTCTGAACACTCGTATGTATTGTAGAAGGAAAAAAATTTCAGATGCATTCCTGTTAACCCCTTCCCGTAAAATGAGGAGTATAGCTCGTCATTGATTTTTCTTGCCATATGTCACAATGACGAGCAATACTCGTCAAGCGGCTAAAATTACAGATGAATATAATAATAAATTTGATTTAAAATTTCTAGTGTATTGAATGCGGATGCACTTGTATTATGTATGTTGATATCATAGATCACTATCATACATCGTTTAATTGTCTCGGTACAAGCTATTATTAGTCATTCTAGTAAATTTGTTCGTTTATTCTAATAAACATTTAGCCTGAACATCTGACTTACTAAATGCTAAGCATGTTTTGTGCTTGTAATAAAATAAAAATTACGGGAGTGCTTGACGTAAAAGGGAAAACTAGGGGCTAATCCGAAATCACTAGATATTTTTGAAGAAATGTTGAATGCAAATTAAATACCAATAATATAATTTTAATTAATAATTATAAATTAGTTAGAATTATAAAATAAACTAAGTTTTCTTAAATAAAAATTAAATAGTTATTTCACCAAAAATTTTTGCATTCTTAAATCTTACTGGAATGGGTTAAAGCAGAAACGAAATTGGACTTTTGTCATTGTGAATGGGCAGATAAAAATGCTACATTTTGAATTTTAAATGTTATATTTATGTAAAGATTAAAGGGTTCACATTTGAAAATTCAATATAGGTAGACATGTAAAAATGACTCGAGGTTTTATTGATACCAAAGAAGTACTAATTAGAGGACATTTCATATGAAAAAAAGCAATAATTAGCATAAGAATCGATTTTTAGAAAAAACTATGTTTTTATGTAATAAATGCTCAACATGGCGATCGTCATTCACCAACAATGTCTGTAGTTGAGGAACAATGTTTTGATCAGCAATGTACTGCATATCTGTAGGTGTGGGGATAAATAGGTAATTGCAGAATTTTTACAGTTCACACCGATTATTTTGTTCCCTTAAAAATGAGATGCGAGACGCACAAATCGATTTTTTTTAACGAAGAATGTTTTCATCTTTATTCATGTTGATTTCTGATTCCGTTTCTAGAATAATAAATGCTCAACATGGCGATAGTCATTCACCAACAATGTCTGTAGTTGAGGAACAATGTTTTGATCAGCAATGTACGGCATATCTGTAGGTGTGGGGATAAATAGGTAATTGCAGAATTTTTACAGTTCACACCGATTACTTTGTTCTCTTAAAAATCAGATGCGAGACGCACAAATTGATTTTTTTTAACGAAGAATGTTTTCATCTTTATTCATGTTGATTTATGATTCTGTTTCTAGAATATCCAGATGATCAAAGAACAAAAAGAACATATCCATTTTCTGCAATCAATCTGCTGATTGCTTTCATTCCAGTAATGTTTTGATTTGTTGAGTGTTCAGAAACATATGATAACGCACGAAAAGATTGCTTATTTTTTTTTCAAACAAACAATACGAGGAATTTTCCTTTTAACATGTAGAGATGATTTGGATTGATCGTTGGTCTTTTCCTAATATACAAGGAAAATAGAAAGCAATATATTCAGTTTAGAAAAGAAAAACTTACAGATTATTCTTTCCAAATAGATGCAATGCTACGTCTCCATTTCCTGAATGTAATGATAAACATGATATTTCAAATAGTGAATAGTGATACATTCTTTAATTCGAACTGATAAACTATAATTCCTTTTGTTTTTGTTGATGCCATAGTTCAATTTCAAGAATTTATTATAAAGCTAAGCAAGCAATAAGGTTCTTATTGGAAACTACAGTCAACAAATATTTATTTTACAAACACGCTATATGATCATTCGGAATGCATAAATCATAACATAAACACGATATAATGTCTTCTTTTAGAAACACAAAATGCATTTTTTAAAATTATTTAGAGTGATATTATGGTTTACTTTTGGAACTTTTTGCTAGATATACAAATAAAAATGTTTTTTTTTAGTGCGCGCAAATTATAAGGTACTTTTTTCTTCGATTTTGCAGTTTTGAGTTTTTGGTTGAATCGCCCCTACAAGAAATCCATCAAAATCCTTGATCTTTAGAAAATTGAACTTAACGTAAATCAGAGTGCGTGTTTGGGTTTTTGACTTGGAACTTACATGTACCAGTAATTTTTGCAGAAATACTTTGATTTTCGGATGTTTCATCAGTGTTCAAATTCATCATTATAGTGTAATACAATTACTTTAAGAAGATAATCACTGTATTTTAAATAATACCTTTAAAAGATTCTTTAACTCTGTTAGTCGTATACTATATATTTTTTTTAAAAATTCTCCAAATTAATAGCTTTAAATCTGAGATAGAATAATTTCTATTAAAAATATGAAAAAAATCATGTAAAAGAAGGAGTTTTAAGAGAAAAATTAAAGTTGTTGCAGGTTATCTACAGCTAGCTTCCACTTATTTCATAAATACACTTATTAATGGACATATGTATAAATTAAATAATTATGAATCAATGCTTTTAAGCGATTGAAAAAGATAAGTTGATTGTAAATAAAAGTCGATAACAAATATTATTCGGCGTTTTATTTAAAATTAACTGTATTTCTCACATTTATTAATTATTTAGAAAAGTAGTCTTGGATTATTCAAAATCAAATCATCTGTGATGCCTCAGTTAAAACATTAATACAAAAAATTCAGTATTTGTATGTCTCTTATGCTCTGCCGTACCGTTCATCGGATTGTGATAAAACTTCGAATACTTATTTCTTGCACTTACGGGATTGTTATAGGCATAGTAAAATTATGAAATACATAAATTATTTTTTGATCTATTTACCGCATATATTATTGTCCAAGGAGTATTGTCTAATTAATTCAGCAGACAACAATTTTTCCACATAACCAGTTACATGCTGGATGCTACGAATCAGGCAATCTAGATATCAATTTGTTTCTTCTCAAGAAGGGGAAAACAAAAATAGTCCTACCCTATAGTTCTTGAATAATAAAATAATAAATATTAGAATAAAAACTAGTTACACTTCTCTTTTAAATATCATTCAACTTCAATGAATGTATTCATTTTTGATATTATACTAAACCAAGCAAGACAGTTATTTCAAATTCCGAACGATATTTCCAAAATTATTTCTTCTGTGGCACCAACGCGCCTGGTACCAGTTAGTTTAGTAATAAATTTAAAGAGCCAATAAAAACATTCATCTTTATAATTTGCTCATAAATTTAAAAGCTATGTTTTGAAAGTAAGAAGCCATGAATCAATACAGAAGAAAATAGCAAGAAGATCTGCCCAATTCCCCCAGAAAAAGGTCGTAAAAACATATTATGGTGTATTAGGAATATCAATGGGTTTAAAACGTATTTTTCTTTCAAAATTGTAAAATGTCTTCGGAAACAGTCACCAAAGCGATTGAAAAAAAGTTATAGCAATATCTCTAAAGAAAGCTACCAAGGATTATCATAAGTATATGCCAGGACATCTTTTCCCTCTTATATTCTTCATATTGATTACACAAAATGTGCAATAAAAATTAATTTTTCATCAGTAAATACAACATACCGATAGCTCAGTGAAAATAAATTCTATAAATGAATGGATTTCTTTTATTGCTACTGTAAACAATTTAGTGGCAATTAAAACAAAATGAAATCATTAACTACAATGTAAATTTATATGAAAGTTGTTGGCATATGGTAATTCTTCAGTTTCCACTAGCATTTCAATAAGTATATTAATGATTAAAAATATTTATACAATTATACAGCACTACTAATTAAAAATAATATTCTTTAGAAGGTTTTGTATAAGCAGTACTTTCATAAATGTTCAAGTATTAAAATCGGAATATTTGATTGAAGATCACTTCCCTATAACGTCGATTATAATAGAAGAGATTGATACGCCATTTCTTATTTCAAATTCATAATTCAAAGGATAATTGGAAAAGTGTTAAGTTTAATGTAATTTTAGACTGGGAATTAAATATTTTAGATTCTTAAGACATTTTTTCCTCTTAGAAGTAATAGAAGTCGACTATTCATCTTTTAATTGTATTCACAAGTAAAATTTTCTTCTTAATAACTTACAAGCAAGCACAACTATTTTTTTCCCGAAATTTATAATCATAAATAAGATTGCAGCCATCAAAATTGACAAAATCTTTGTTCTCATAATTAACAAGCTATATTAATAATTGATAAGCATAAAATTATAAAGGGGTTTACAAACATTTATTGATAAACTACAGGTTTTGACTTTTAAACTACATAAACTTTGACTTTTAAGTTTTGAATGGTATTTGCTTAAATAACCTGATTTAAAGTTTGTGTTACAAACCGATTTTTCAGTCTTGGCGATCATAAGGAAAGTAAATTTTAATTCATAAATTCTGGTTATCAAAAGGTAATCAACCATTATATAAACTTTATTTTTTATATTAGTATGCAAATTTATACCTTTCTAAAGAGTATTGAAGTTTCTACATAAATAACTTCCTTTGCATTGTATATCCTACTGGTGTTAAATGAATTAAAATGAGATGCATAATATTATATTTTCTTTTTATCATTAAGGCGTAGATACATAGATAATTTTGAAATCATTTTCCCAATTCGATTCGTACCTCTAATTCATTTGGGTTGAATATGGTAAAAGAAAGCCAATTAGATGTAAAATTATTCAAGTATTAAATCAAATGCAAAATTAAAGACATTGGGAATCACATTGAAAATCAGAAAATTGTTTTAATTTGAAAAACTAAGCATAAAGCACACGCGAAATAGAATTATATATAAATATTTATTATTTACCTCATTTGAAAAGTAAAATCAATATTATATCAATATGCTATACTGCATAACTTATTAAAGGCGCATCCAATGAGAGTTAACTCTCTTGTGATTTTCTTTCAGAAAAATTCGTTTGTTAAAAAATTGTTAAGAAAAGACTTTTATAATATGATAATTGTTTTCAAAACTAACGAAATAACTATGTAGTCAAAAATGTAAACAATATTCTTATTGAAAACTAATTGAATAAAGGACCAGCAAAAAACAACATTGTTTCCTCTGAATGATTAAAGATGAACTGCTTGTAAATATATGTATTTGTAGCCAGAAACAAGTAATGTGAATATTTTGTGTTAATGAATATAAAACTAATATATTCAGTTAAGATGCACATGAAATAATAATCTCAAAGAGAAAAACTGTGTATTCAATCAATTTTTATAATAGATATTTTTATGAAACTAAAGGAGTATAAGATCTATTTCTTATTAATATAAGGAAGACAGAAAACTTACAATGGTTGGCAACTTTAAGAATAGCAAATAAATATGCATATTACACATAAATTGATGCTATAGAAATTATTAAAACAAATAAGTAGTTAAAACATTACGAAGTAAATAAATCTGCATTTGAATTTACTTTCTTACGTAAGGAAATTTTAAGTTGCACTTTAACATGGTTCGAATTATGAAATCAAATCTAATATAAATCCAATTTTGCTAGTAAATGCTATACAGTTGGTTCAATTCAAATAGTTGTTAAAATTAAAATTCCCTCTTGTGGTTAGAAATGTCGAAAAAGTGTGCAAATATCCATGTATATATCTATATATATTTTAATGTGTTATTTCATTCAAATTAGAAAAATCAAAGTGATTCTAATGGAATAAAATAATTAATGTCAGATAGTTTACTTTTTAAACTTTTAAAAGAAATTAAATTATTCGAAATGACTTATAACAGTCATTTCTGCGTCATTCATCCTATGGAGTATTAAGAAGTTTTGTATTTCAAACTACGATCCATCATATTCCTAAAAGCTACTCTAGGGTAGAAATTGAAAAGGCGCTTTTAACTCTTGACGTTTTAATTTTCCAGTCCTCCCTGTCAGATGACTATTTGAATCCTTTATTAGTATTTCGTTCTGTATAGGTCAGTTGAAATTAAGGTCCCTTCAAATTTAAGATAAGCATAAAGGACATCAAACAATTCATATTTGTCTTTGTGGCCCATAAATTGATATTTTAACCTCCTTTTAATTCCAAAAATTTGGTAATTCAATGCACTATTAAAATATAATTGCAAGTGAGCATTTGAAATACATTTTCTTCAACTGTATTTTACGAAAAAGTCGAGGGAAATCATCAATTAGTCTTTGATTACAATACAAGAATGATTTGTAAAAAGAAGTAAAATAACTTACTCCTTGGCAAAATTCTCCAAAAGTAATTTAAAGTGCATCACCTTTTTTGCACAGTTTTTCAAAGTTGAAGCAGTATTTTCTATAAAAACAGCTTTTAAGACGTTTGTTCTCAATTCTCAAAAGACTCGTCGAAGACTTGTAAGCGCCGTACATTTGGCTAAACATGCCAAAAACATGCCAACAGAATTGAAGCAGATAATCTTACTACCAAAATAGTAATAAACGTGCTTCGACACAAATTCAAGTACATAACCTTTAATCCATTAAAAGGTATTCCCATGATAGACAATTTCCTTAAACATGAAATTTTTGAGACATAATTTTTAATCAATATTATACGTTTTGGTTTTGCTGTTGTTTCAGATTCAAATAACCTCAATACTTCTTCATTCATTTCGGCATTTGTTTTTTATTTCAGTAATTTATATTTCAGTAAATGTTTATAGTTTACAAATAGTTGATTGATATCTTAAATTAAAGTAGATTTGATTGATTTGGCAAATAAAAATAGAAACAAATTCTATATCAGTAATAATGCTTTTTAAATGTACTAGTAGAATACTTGTATGAATTATTGCACTTGTATTATTACTTGTATAAATCTATAAATTGCTATCAGTTTATCAATAATTATTAAAAATTTGAAATAAACAAGTAGAAAATAATATTTTTTTCTGAACTCCAATCTTCTGTATGAAGCAGTGTTCACACAAGGACAACTATTGGGCACAACAGAAGGTCATGTCTGGAGCAGGAAGATCCCGTGAACACAATGGGACAATAGCAAATAGTTATTCCGTAGAAACAACCAATTCTTATTGTGACATTGGAATCACGTGATGTTCCTCTTGTGTGCATGGTCTACGATTGCAATAATTGACCTCGTGTGAAAGCTTTTTAACATTATCAGTCCAATCATTGGATTTAAATC
>JAPMOQ010053120.1:0-48310 GCA_026543055.1 Argiope trifasciata | reverse complement strand
TCAGGTATTTGAAGCTTCGGTCACCATTTTTATTTAGGTTTCTTCATTTTTTTTCTCCTTCTTCAGTGCAAAATTTCCAAGATGCAAAGTCGTGACGGATTGAAAAGACAAGCCGGGTTTATTTATTTCTGTTTTCATTTCAGGGCTGAACTGAGAAAATTCGCCGTGGAGACGCTTTCTTATTGATATTACTTCTCCAACTCGAATGCTAGAGGAATCTTCTCCAAACCCATACGACATTCGTCCGAAAACCACCTGATTATCCATACGGAAACTGATAGGGTATTATTCTGTTCCTTAGCTTTGAGAATTTAAATTGATTTCATGTATGAAATATGAGATGAACTCTTTTAAGGTAAATAGTTTGGAAGAGTTCTGATGCTTTAAAATTCTATCATTTTCCGCTTTTCGTTAGAACCACTATTCCTTTGAAGCTTGTAAATGTAAAGAATCGACCTACCAATCATTATTAAGAAACGCAACTGCAAAGATTTGTGCAAGATTGATTTTCTGTTATGATGTATAAGAATTGGACAGCCTCTAGTTCATATATTATTTGAATGAAATGACGTTCTTAAAGAAAAGGCTAATAGTTTATTACGTAGCTATAAGGTAAACATAAATTTAACTATGCTTTTATTTCAGTTTTTTATTTATGGTTGTAATTATAAATGCACTTGCTGGTACCCTGCGCATTGCTGCCCCAGAAGAAATAATCTTGAAAATACAGTTCGAAATTTGAAGTAGTTACATTTTTTAAATTAAAAGTGATATTTATTTTCTTGTCGGTTATGAATACATCATTGAAATTGAAGGATATACAAAGGAGAATATATATATATATATATAGTAATAAAATCTTTATTATAGTTGGGAAGACCATGGTAGCCTTGCGGTTAGGCCCTGGCTTCGGAATCTGAGGTTTTTAAGCGGAAGACCTCATTTGATCAAAGAACAGCAGTCATGTAAGCACTTTGTTACACGTTACCAAGGTCAAACGCCCCTCCGCTAGTGTGGTGTGGAAAATGTACTAGCTCATATGTCGTTCACTTCATCTTACCTGGGTTCAAAATTACGAGGTATGCCCCGAAATAGCCATAATGTTGCTTTGAAACAGGACCGATTATGGATTAGTTTAGTTTAATAAAACTAAACTAATTTAATCCATATCTACAACAATTGGGATTCAAATATTACCACCTTTTTATATCCAAACTTTAAAAGAAATTTAACACTTTATTATGTTAAATTGAATGAAGGAGCTCGTTTATGAAGGATTTCAGGCTCGAGACTCGAATCCACCGAAGAACCTTCGTGTCAGCAGGTCTCGTTCACGTTAAATACATCGGGGAAGAACACCTCCAACCTGTTTGATGATTAATTTTGGGGAGGGGGAATGCAAGCTCAGGTACCATCTTCGTCATCTGACCCCTGCTCAGAACTACGGATTTCATCCCTAAATAGCCCTTGAGTTGCTTTAAAAGAGAACGCTAATAAAATTCAACATGTTTATTTTTTGCTCTTGAAATATGTTTTCACTAATGAACATTTGGACGAAAAAGAAGAAAATTTATTACACGGATATTTTTGAACAAAAGAAGTAATTACTCAGTTTGGTGAATTTTTATAACATATTTGAAAATAAGTGTGAATTTTGATGGAGATTTAAAGGAGAACTGATATTCTATTCAAAGAAAAAAACTTTTCATTGTAACATAAAAGTACAATAATCAAAAACTTTGAATCAAGCAAAAGGATAATCAACCGATGGATATTTTTTTGTATAATAAAAGATACATCTACTACAAGGGCAGGTTATGTCAATATTTAGCATTTTGAAACAAGATTTGGAAATTTGTCTTCCGACATTTAGAACAAAAGAACCATTGAAATCCGCATTTATGCATTTCATGCAGTAAAATGAAAACTAAATTCCAATCAAGGTTGCCTATGCAGATATAATTATTAAATAACTTGCTAGTGCCGGCGCGTTGCTGCCTCAGAAGAAATAATTTTGAAAATATCGTTTGGAATTTGAAATTACTGTCTTGTTTAATTAGGTATAATATTGTAAAAGAATACTTTCATTCAAGTTGAATATTTAAAAGAGAAATGTAACTAATTTTTATTCTAATATTTTTATTTTTATTTTATTATTCAAGAGCTTTAGGGAATGCAATATTTTTTTCCGTCTTTGGAAGAAATAAATAAAACTGTCCGATTCGTAGCATCCAGCATACAAATGGTTAAGTGAAAAAACTGCGTCTCCTTGGCTAGTTAATTTGACAATAATCCTTTATTGATAGAAACAGTAAATAGACCCAATGTTTTTATATATATTACTTAATTTTACTATGTCTACAACCATCCCTCACGTGCAAGTAATAAGTATTCAAAGTTTTATCACAATCCGGTGAATGGTACGGCAGGGCATAAGAGACATACAGACAAACATTCATTTTTATTCATATCGATATGAAATTATTTCCATACTTTTAACTTTAAACAAAGATATATACTGGTAACAGGAAAAATGCTATAGTAATAATAGTGCTGTTGATACCATTTCGTTGAGCGTCACTTTCCTGACATGGACAAATACCCATTTGGGTAAGTGCTTCTGATATAGAGAATAATACCGCATACAGTGTGAACGATTACACCAATCTATTTCGAGAATATGTGCAGTAAAGAGTCAAGAACTCGCCACTTTGGAAATGCTCAAGACTTCGTTACTAATACAATCTTGTAAGTGAAAATCTGAGTTATGGATGAAACTCCTCATTCCCATCCTTTAAAATCAACATTGACAATTTAATGAAGAATTTAAAGTTAAGTTCCTTTCAAGTTAAGTTCAAGTTAAGAAATTAAAATTAAGTTCCTTTAAGTTTGAAAAATCAAGTTAAGTTCCTCTCCATGCTTTTACTATTACTAATGTGCGCTTTTTAAAATGTTTTTCTTTACTTTTATTATAATCATCGGAAATAAATAACTGCTTTTCTAGTTTTAACTATGATAACTTTTGACCTTTTTTTTTCAATTCCTACAATTAGTTCGTAACCTTGTACAAATTTTCAATCGTTAATCAAATACTTTTTATTCACCAAGTTCAGAAACATTTTGTTAAAACAAGTTGTGGATAATAATTGATAATACAATATTTAATATTAATTCATTCATTAAATTTAATTAATTTTAATATTTTAGTTTTAGCAATTTGTAATAAAAGTTGAAATCGACAGGCAGCAGCTCAGTCGGTAAAATCCAAGGATTTCAGTATTTCTCACCTAAAGATTAAGAATGCGAGTTCAATTTTGGCAAAAAACAATCATTTTCTGAATCTTAATAATTTTTTCATAACAAGTATCTAAATAAAAAATTTCTTTGTTGACCTAAGAAGGAATTAAATTAATTTTTCATATTTTTTGTTAATTGTTTGTTTGTAACTATTGTAAACAATGGATATATAAAAAATGCTTTAAAATTATTTTTGCTCATTTATTTTTCAAAATAGTTCTTATGTAATCCAAAATTTTAATCTCTTTAATCTTTCTATATAAGGCTTTTAGCTTATTAGGATAATATTTCTTATCATTTAAGGTACATTGATTTGGTTTTGATACAATAATTTGATATTCAAAGGAGGAAATAAATACGCTTAGCCATATTTGAAGAATAATTGAAAAAATGGTAAAAATAAGTTTATGTAAAGGAACCTAGACACACGGTCTTATTATGATTTTCTAAATGAATGAGAAATTTTTCTAGTTCATTACTAGATTAACTATTCTAAATATTTTGAAAATGATTAATAATTAAATGCAATAAAGTAGCAAGAAGTGTGAGATATTTGTGGAGTGGTATTTAGTTGGATCATATTGTTTACAAACTAAATATTAAAGTAAACTATCCATAAAGAATGAATTATTACAATAGTGATGACCATATAAGATTAAAATTCACTGAATAATTAAAATGTGTATCGTAAATAGAAATTCCATTAATTTGAAAATAATTGCGAATTTAACCTAGGTATAAAAAAATCCTGAATAAAATATAGCTTAATGGGAAAATAACAATATATTGTAAATAATACGAGGGTAACAAATGTGGGAAATATATTCTTTGCTGAATGTAAATAAAAATCCAGATTTCAATATTGGCGTACTGAAGAGAAGAAAAATATAGCTTCCTAAAATTTAAGAACTAACATATTATTTTCAAAAAAAATTCTAAGGAAATTAAAATGTAGAAATATATATTTGAATAATTTTTTAACGGTTATATTAAGTCTGACAAGCACTTTTCTATTATTTTTCCATTTTTGGTAAAAAATTATTTATAAAAGCCCCATAATTGCAAATACTCTCTAAAATATCACAATCATCAAACACGGGTGCCACACTGCAAGCAAAACTAAGAAATTTAAAATCGGAATTTTGATTTAAAATTCTTGTTACCAAAGATGAATTTTTTCTTTACCTTTAAAAAGCTCTAAGTCAATATCAATTCAATTCTTAGTTAACTTTACGGGTGTGAATCTACATGATGCTATTGTCAGACAGTCAGAGTGTGTAGATCACAACTACTTTACAAAATACAACGAGAACCAAAGTTAACTGTGTAATTACCCACAGATGAGCTCGAGGCTATTCAATTTATTTGATAATTGGTTCCTCACTCAGCTTAATCTTGAGCAAGTTTCCTCAAATCAAAAATACTTGTTAAAGAACACCTGGAGACATAATAGTCTACGTCTCCCTGAATTATTTAACTTATTGACCTTTATCCTGTGTGACCTTGAATACTTTTAATTTCCTTCTTAAGTTTGAAGAGGAAATTTCAAATCTTATAGGAGAGCTCAAAATTAATTCCAGGTCAATTTCAGCAATTCCTTTAATATTAAATCGTGATATTATTTTTGCGTGTTCTGTTCTATTTCTCTTATTGTTTCTTCCGTTAAATCCATTTGTATATGAGTTATTTCTGATGGCCTTTTAACAAACCCGCTGTGACGTAGACAACGATTTTACCCAATAGGGTGCGTCTCTTGATATTCTCTAGTATCACTATCTAGGATCAAGAGTACGACTTTGTCACTCACACGTCACAAACCTTTCTATGCGGCAGACTTCAGTTATGCATTTTCATTCACTCAACTACAGATCTTAATTTAGTCCCGAATCAGACAACGATAACCTCTCAATTAGCAACATCGGTGGTATTACTCTCGATATGGAGGACTTTTTGACCACGAAATATTTATACGTACGTCAATCACCACCACACGCGGGATATCTTCGGCTCGCAGGGTCGAACTCGAGTCGAATGCCCTACTAAACAGGGTATCCCGGTCTCCTTGTATATGTATATACTTATATGAATCAATCAATCAATCAATCAATATATATATATATTTTTATACATTGTTCTATCAAACATTTTTAATATGACCGGAGCAAATAATAGTAATAATTGCAAAGTTAATCATAGCATTTACTGCATTATCTTGATCACCCCACGAAGGTCAGTAGAAAAGTCTAGGTTTCAGAACTGGAGAGCTGCAAGCCTGAGATCTGAAGAACCGACCTGTTATCAGGTCTTTTAGACCTTACATCTGTTGGAGCCAACTGTCCTTCCACTGATGTGGCGTGGAAGACTAGAGAAAAGGTAGCCCAAATGTCGTACTCGTCATTGAACTGCAGTTCAAAACTGCGAAATCTGTCTCAAAATAGTCCTAGTGTTGTTTTAAAACGGAAAATTAATATAGCAAAACTATACTTGATCACCTCGTTAGTATATTTATTTCAATATAGAAATCTAACTAAATCTACCTTTTAATCGTTTTGAAATTGAAAAAAATTTCCTCTTTCTATCTTCAATTCTGTAAATATTATATAAACTATATACTTCTATAAAGATTAAATAAACTTCACATTGTTATGTTGCTGTTTCTAAAGCATAGACACCCCCTATCTATAATTAGAGAACGTGAGCAGTAGTAGAAATGTAGTACGATGCCATGTTTCTATACTAAACATATGCGGGAAGAAATCAAAAAAGAAAGTTTAAAATTGCTTGAAACGAAGCAATAAAATTCTTGTTATGTCATATTTTTCCATTTTACTAATTACTACATTCATGAATAGAGGTGGGTGAAAGAAATATTAAATGATGTTTTATCTATAGCGAAATATATTACTAAATTTATCCAAAGAGAGAAAAATAGAAATATATATGTAGAAAAATAATTTCGCTGATTAATTTTTTTTCAAAATAGCACGAGTGCAAAAATAGAAAATAATACATGCTAAAAACATACAGAAAATATTAATTCAAAAAAAAAAAAACCCGGGACAGATTCTTAGAAAATCCATTCAAAAATATATTTGTACACAATTCTTCAAAGAATAATTTATTTAAAAAAATATTTGTTAAAAATTATTTGCCGAAGCGATTCTAACCATATTCTATTTTTCATATTTTATCCCAATCAAAAAAATTAAAATTATTTTTATGAAATAAAAATTATAATAATAGAAATAAGTATAAAATGGGGGGAAAATATTCGGAAGGAATACTTGTGTATACGAAATTCTCGGATCCAGCTCACGAGCAGTTCACTTGTTTCTATCATGTTCAATATTTTCCTCTAACTTTCGACCATGATGAAATTAGAGTATTCGAACTCTTCAATGTTAAATAAGTTGGACAGAAAATTTATTCTCATGCAGCAGCAACATGTATGTCTGCTACTACCGAATATTTTATTCAAACTTTTGTTTCTAAGTTCGGATGTGGATCGCAACTTGTATCAACGACCGGCTGTACATTTCTCCAAATAATTCAGTTTATTAAACCTTCATATGTGAATTTACTAAAGCTCCTAATAAGATAACACATCTTGTTATTATTATTCAAATTATGAGACAATTATTATTATTATAATTCTTATTTATATAAGTAAAAATGAATCTTTGTCTCTATGTCTTTTATGCCTTCCTAAGCGTTCGTATGATTGCGATGAAACTTGGTGAATTTATTGTTTATACTTATGAGGTGGTTGTAAAATAATTAGAATTATCTAAAATTTTTAAAAACCGAATCTCAACAGCATCTATTTACCAAGGATTAATCTCAAAATAACTCGCCCAGGAGACACTAAACTCTGTAGAAATGCAAAATTCCAGTTAAAGGTTAATTTTTTGTACCTATAAAATGCAAATGTCATGCAAGTCATTCTCAGAGGCAACTTTATTGCATATTATGCGATAAAGTTTTGGGGAGACCAACCCAGGTGGGTTTGAAATCTTAATTAAATGTTAGCATTTTTCGCTGTAACTATAAAAGTTGTGTAGTTCAAATATTCTTACACCATCTTAATTTTCAAACAATTACCTTTTCGACTATATTAACGAATTTATGATTAAAATGCATTTTCTATGTTTAATCAATTTTTAAATCAAATATTTCAATCACAATTTCTAAAATTAAATTTGAGAATCATGAGATATAATAAACAATTTATTTCATTACTATTCTGAAAAAAAACCTAGTTTTATTATTCTAAAAGAATGCATAAATCTCATATATAAAAATGAATATTAGTTTGTTCGTATTTTATATACTGTCCTATTTCATTCATCCTATTTCGATAAAACATTGTCAATTTATTGATTGACTGGACCTAATATTATTTTTTCTGCAGCAGCAACCACGCCGGGTATCAGCTAGTATAATATAATAAGATTTGAGATAATGAGTTTTTAAGTGATTTTTACATTTTAAATAAATTAATATTTTTTCTCTATTACTGATTTATAATAAAACAAATTAGTAATTAGATGCGAGTCATCATTGCAGGTGACGAAATTAAGAGTTCATGTAATGCATGCGTAAATTTTTAAATTATTTTTTCCTGCTTTAAATGTTTTGACACATAACTTTATGATACCATAAAATTATTGAATAAATCATGAGCTAAAATGACAGTAAATATTGAAAACTCATTTATTTAGCATTGTCCTTAAATTTGTTTACTTTGTTTTTGTTTAAATTTAATAAAAATTATTTTTTTTACCCTGCATAGGCTTTTGAATCAGTAAATTTTTAAATATTTGCTTAGCTTTGGCTTTGTTATTATATATTGTTAGAAATTTATAAAATTTTAGCAATGGGAAGATTTATTTTGTCATTATTTATTTTTTATGCCGGCGTCCTCGCATAAGGGTAGCGTGTCTTCCCCTTGATCTGGGCGTCCCGGTTTGGGCATGGGTTTTATTCTGTAGTCTATCTGTGAGTAGTGTGAATGCCCGCCCCCCACCAGTAAAAAGTGGCTGTTCAAGCGGATGTGAAGCATGAAGTAGCCTTACTCTTCGCCCTATTAAGCCTAAATTAGCGTTCGAAACAAAATTAAATAAGAGAGGTAATTTAGGCTTAAATCGCTGGCAGCTTTCTGTCAGCGGGCTTGAAAAGTGTCATAAGGAAAAACAACAACAAGACTTATTTGTAACGATTTAAACTTAATACTTCTTGGAGCATTATTTTCTAAGGCATGGGTTTCTATAGTAAAATAAATAAAGATAAATTCCAAGATAAGAAACTGGACTGAATTCTTTATCAGTAATTTCATGCACAGAATTTTACTATGCATATGAGACTGTCCTTAATAGAAGGAAATGATGAAGCGCTACAAATGGCAAAAGAAACACAAACAAAATGTTTACATATGAATTTATTGATCCTTTATATAACCATAGAACAAATGCACTTTTAATTTTTGCATTTTATTTGACTTTATTGTCATTGTCTATGCTTTTGAACACCAGTTGTAAAAAGGTGAATTTTGTAGCTAAATATATCAAATATCCAAAAATATCAAAACTGTACAATCAAATCATTCTGTATTTCAGGATTTTAAAGCAAGACTTCTATCTTAAAATTACTCATTTTAAACATTCAGAAATTGTCGAATATCAAACGACAAAAAAGCAGTCAAATAAGCATTTAGCTTCATTTCACTAGGCTTCCAAATTCTGATGTCTCTGTCACCTTGGCAACCAACTTTAATTTCAAACGTAGCAGCAGTTTCACAATATGAAGCGAACGTCTCCGATAGAGGAGAACTGATGGATATCTTAATTCCAGTATTTCCAGGAGTGGATTTTCACCAAGAGACTGGAAAAAAATCCAGTTTTTCACTCAGTGTCTTTCAAATTCTGACTTGCAAAGAAAAGAGAAGACAATTTATTGGAATAAAGATATTAATTTAACTTTTTTTTTTGGCATCGCTCGTGTTAAATGAAACGGAAACGGAAAGAAATTGGCTTTAAATTTCCACAGCCGAAAGACATTTTTGAGAATTTTTCTAATATGTGTTACTGAAGGGAGATAGATATCCGAATAATGACTTTATTTTTATTTATTTATTTGATTGAAACAGGAATTCAGAGCATTAGAGATGCGATCACATTTGATTACAATGCTTCACTTTGAGAAATTCACTTTTCACTTTGAGAAAAATAATAATAACAATAGTAATAATTGAAAAACTATAATATTTATTATATTTTTTCTTTCATTTTTGATTATATATATAGCGGATTTTAAGAAATTATTGAAAATATTGTATAAAATAAAATAAGATTCCCACATTTTTACATATTTTTTGATATGTGATTTATGAGATTAGTTACATTAACGTCGGATCGGGATATTTTAGGACGGCCTTGTAATTTTTAACCACAGTCAGATGACGAGGACGACACCTGAGCTGACACCCTCCTCTCCAAACTACATGACACCTGCTAGAGGAAGTTTGCCCCTGACTAATTTAGCGTGCAACAAACCCCCTTACGCATCAGTTCTTTGGTGGAATTGAACCTGACTGGTCTCGAATCTGAAACCCTATGTCACTGTCGTGACCTCAAGTCAAGAATGGGCTATGAAATTGACAAGAGAATTCCATTTTTGCCAAGGTTTATAGAAAATTCAATATCTATTTATTTGCACATCATTTTTTACATCGAATTTATCTTTCTTGAGATTATAGACTAATAAAATTATATTAACTATATTTTCAGTTCAAGTTGTTTGGCTCGTTGCAGTATGAGTTATAGGTATATAAAATGATATATTTCGATTTAAATATATTTTTAATAACCAAGTCTTAAACTTTCACTGTAAATGTTATGCCAAGATTGGGATAGACTTTAATTTTGCAGATTTATTACAAAAAAAAATCGATCTTGAAAATTAATTTATTATAGACAACGATTTCCTTTCCCAAATAAATTTCTTCTTCTACATCTCTATCTCTCTCTGTAAACAGTGGCAGAGATCTACGAGATTGCATTTAATATACACTCAAATTAATTTTTTAATGAATATATTAATATGAAAGGAACGGCAATATATTCTGCATATAATTTTCATGAAAAATAGGTATGTTTTGGTGATTTTTCAAAATATATTATCGTTAAAGGAGTAAATGCGTTGAACCTACACTTTTTCTCAAACTGCATGTTACAAAATATAATATTCTTGAAAAAACATATTACTTTATACTTTTTAAATTAAATTTATTTTTCCATTTTATAGGGAAAACTATAAAGTAATAAAGAAAGCAATATAATTTAAAACTCGACAATTATGTGAATAATGAAATTGCCATTGGGTAAAATGTGACTTTCATAACAAAATTTTTGAGAGCATAAAACGTGAAAAAAATAGTATAAAAATCAACCTATAAATTCTGCATATATATGGTTAATAAATATATTTTATTAATTTTCGAAAATATATTATCAATAGAAAAATTAATTATGTTTGAACATACATATAAGAATCAATTTATTGCGAATTCTTATTGGAAAACTCTTCTGTATAATTATCATCATCACTAAAATCCTTTTCTGTTTCATTAACAGTCTCTGGAACGTTGCTTCATAATAGGATCAGTAAATTGGATGGTATATCGAGACCCAAGTTATAGTGCCACCTCCTAAAACTGGTTACTAACAGTGAGGTGTGGTCTTAGAGATGTTCGATTAAAGAAATAACTGAATTATTTTATCTATTTTAATTGTCTTACTTAATTTAGCTATTCACACTCTGCATAAACATCTCTATTGGAAACGAGTTCCATTAATTCATAGGACTGTTAAAAACTAAAATTTGTGGTTAATCTGTCTTCTAAATCTCCTGGTATTAAAATTTTCATTACCCGGCCTTTGCTTTACTCAGATATCTTCTTCTTTAGTACTCAACAATGGAAGAAATTCATGTATAATAATATTTGACAAAACATTGAAAATGTTTTAATTTTTACAGGAACAATGTAAGTTTTTCAAAAACAAAATTGGGAATTATTCAAAAAATGTTTTTTTTTCAATGTTGAAATTCAGAAAACAATTGTTCGACTCTTAAATCAATATAATTAAAAAGATTTTATTAAAGTTTAAATAGATGTAAAATTTATTCTAGAGCAATTATATATTCGAATTTAATTTTTAGTAGAACATTTAAAGTCAAGAACTGTGCCTAATTTCAGTGATTTTGTTTATTACATTCACTGATTTTTTCACTTGTAGATGTATTAAATAGTGGAGAAATATAAGTTTCATTGTGTTAATATAAGTAATATAAGTTAATAATTTATAATAATAACGTAAATATAAGATATTATTGTTTATATATCATTTTCAAAAGGAATAACCTTGAAAATTTTCAAATGATGTTGAAATGTTTGGTATTGGTCATTGTATTATAAAACAAAAATAAGTTCATCATCCAGTAAAATCACAGATTAAAAATTTGATTGTTTCAGTTCAAATTTACAATGTAGGTTTCTAAACACCCCTTGTGTTTTTTTAAAAGCGCATTAATATAACTACACTAAACCAAACTGAAGAAAAAACAAGGAATATAAAAAAATTAATTCAATTCCTACTTAGGTGAACATTTTTTTAATTCTTATTTGAGTTACTTTTATTAAATAATTTTCAATCAAATTAGTAAGTATTAAAAATAAATTTCAAAAAATTATTGATTGTCGAAAAGAATTGAACACGCATTCTTCACTATCATGTGATAAATTTTGAAATTTAGCATTTTTTGGATTGACCTAATGCCGGTTGACTTCAATTTTCATTACAAACTGTTTAAACTTTATCGAAAATATTAAAATCACTTAAATTTATTTAGTGAATGAATATGTGTAAAAAAAACTGCATTAGCATAAGGTGTCATCCACTACAAGTTCAAAAAAATTTGTGAACTTCAGTTTAATGATTGAAAATTTAAACAAGATACATAAATAAATAAATAAATATAGGGAAAGTAGGGATTGAAATATTTCTAAATATATTAAATGGTATTTCCTATGACAGTAAGTTCAAAATTTCATTAATGTACATAAACTCACTTATGGAAATACATTAGTTATAATCATTAAATTGCATTTCGCAGGATCTAATTATTCAGACTACTTTTATAATGTCTATTGTATTCAGAGGAATATCATTGTCAACAATTCCTGCCTTTCTGCCTGCATGGCTATGAATAAATTTCCAGATAAAAGTTTTATAGGCATAAAACTTATTAAATTAAGTTTCATGCACCAATTACTGTAAAATTAATAAAATACTCTGTCATTAACATACTCGAATTAAATTAGGAAATCTATTTAGGAAATTTATCTGATGAAATCGAATGAAGTTTTCCAGGCAATACTAATCAGATTAAAACATCTATACTTCAGCACCATTCTGTTTATTCATTGAGTAAAAGATGATGGCGACCATTGACAACATGCTCTGATCGTAATTGAAATGAAGTGATACGAGATAATGTAAATTCGTAAGGGACCGTTTTCAGTGCAAGTGCTAGATAACTTTCAATGACCTGGTCATCCTAAAATATGTGATCTGAAAGTTAATTCACAGAAGCAAACATTTTCGGAAAATTTTTGTTCAAAATTCCTGGCAATTTCCAGTAATTTAAATCTGTTAGATTTATTTTTGACAAATTTGGAAATCAAGCCTAAGAAATTATATATATTTACCAATGCCTTCGCAGATGTATGTATTTTATTGGCAAGAAACATGCTCTCATTCGGTAATTGGGTAAGAAGCTTTAAAATATAAATTTTCGGTAAAATACTCTACCATTAACCTACTCGAGTTAAATTAGGAAATCTATTAGGGAAATTTATATGTCAAAATAGAATGAAGTTTTCCAGGCAATACTAATCAGATTAAAACATCTATACTTCAACATCATTCTGTTTATTAATTGAGTAAAGGATGATGACGACCATTGACAACATGCTGTGGAAATAATTGAAGTGAAGTGGCACGAGATAATGTAAATTCGTAAGGGAACGTTTTCAGTGCAAGTGCTAGATAGCTTTCTGGTCATTCTAAAATCTGTGATCTAACAATTAATTCTGCGAAGCAAACATTTTTGAGAAATTTTTGTTGAAAATTCCTGGTAATTTCCATCAATTTAAATCCGTTAGTTTTATATTTGATAGATTTGGAAATCAAGAGTAAGAAATAATAGCTGGGGTAAATAGGTCCAAAAATATTTCTTACATATTACATGATTTTAATATGAATATAACCATCCCGTAACTGCAAATAATAAGTAGTTGAAGTTTCATCGGAATAGGTTGAGAGATAAGGCGTTGCATAACAGATATACAGAAAAACATTCATTTTTATTTATATAGATTATTTAAAAAACATGCTGAAATTTCTATGTAAATACCTTTATTGGGTTTTGAGATATCACGTTGACGGTGGTGAAATTTTATGAAAATTAAAGTTTTAAGAAAATTGAAGACAAATTTTAGCTGAAAAAACAGATTAGTTAAAAACAAATTTAAGTTGAAAATATGTGACCCTGGATTATAGGTGAGACCTTCTTTCTCTTTATAAAAAAAAAACCTGTTTTGGAAATAGAAAAGTCTGAGCTATAAAAAACAATAATTATAAAAAATAGCCAATGTGGTATATAATCAATGTTTTTAACATAGTTATTTGTTATATAATTTTTAATATTTGTTCTCAAAATCATTATATAGTATCTTCTCTGTGGCTAAAACAATATATTAAATTAATCGATTTACTGGAAATTAAATTGTAAATCTTATCACTGACTCTCCAAGCCTCCTGGAAGGCACACGAATAGATAATACTGAATGACCGGACCGCATCAACAATAACACTGGTGGAACTGTGATTAAATCCTAGGGGCCATCACCAGCCACGACACAGCCCTTCCCCAAGAAAGTACATCACACCATCGCTGAGAAGAGCCAGATTCCCATCTTTTTGCGTACTTTCTAGATTGGCGTGATTCAACCATTTAACCAGAAGCATCTCATCCTCAACCAGAGATGCCTCCGGAGGAATATTAAATAGTAAAAACAAATTATTATAACAGACGGAACACATCTATGTACAAAATTTAAAATCAGCAACTGATTAAGAAATAAATGAGCAGTGGAATATAAAACACTATCGACAAAATATAAAACTATTCAGATAAAATAAAAGTTTACAACAATAAATCTCTTCTCATTTCAGAAACTGAGAAATATGTACTTCTAAATTTCTCATCAAATGAAATGCTTCATATATCAAAATAATTCAAAAAGATCGAATGCAAAAGCTTCATTAAAGTAAAATAATGCTTAGTCAATAGAATGATATCTACCATTAATAAAGATAAATCTATGTTTTGTTTGTCCGAGCTCTCACAGCATTTATTATGCAAATACCACATTTGACATTCGCATTTCTTAAATATAGAATGTATAGGTAGGAAATATTTGTTTTGATATTTTAAGTATTAAATTGAGTTTTGGTGTTTGTTCAAGATAAGTTCCAAAACTTTTGATACTCTAAAATTGATTCGAATTTAATTAAATTAGCAAATATGTAATAAAATTTAATTAAATTTCAAAATTAATTAGTTGTAATTAAATTAGACTTTATTTTCGATAATTAAAAATATTTTTTTAATAATTTCTAACAATAGTTTACGCTGTTGTTCCGAAATTCGAATTATTTGAATTTTAAATTGAATATTCAATAGGATGATTTTCTTCTACTATTGGAAAAGTAAAGAAGGTTATTGTTTAATATCTATGTAGTTCACAAGACAAATGAAAAAAGCGCAGTTACATTACCAGAAAATTCAGAAAATAGATGAACCATACATTTCCTTTTTTAATAGTCCAAATGCTTTAATGAACATGTCTATCATTATGAAGTTTTATGGACATAAATTAGAGCATTTTTGCTAGACAAAATAACCTGGTGTACAATCAATATCTTCGAACCTAATTGACCAACATTAGGAAAAAATGACCAGAAACAAAAAAAGTTGAGCAAATATTTTTTAACTAGAAACATCTAAAACAAAGACAAGCGATACATTAACAGTGAAGCCAAATATTAGACACTTTTCTCAGAATATTTCTAGCGTACATACTTAATAAAAATGTTTTTTTTCCGATTTCCTTCATAATAATTGTCGATCTTAAGAAAGGCCATGAGGATCACATGTTCTTAAATTTTTATTTTAAAGACAATCACACACGTGAATATTTTGTGTTTTGTACGAAATACAAGCGCGCAATTTGAAAACTTTTGTAAAGAAATTTGACATAATATGTAATAATGAGAGCAAATGCTAAATAGCGTTTATTACACTGACTACCAATAAGTATTTGGACACCTATGCAAATGACGATATCTGCTGTCCTAAGGTATGTCACGGCATATCGTGTAGGAAGCAGTATCTGCTTTAACCGGATGCAAGATGCCTCGCAGTTCGGAGCTCTCTGATTTCGAGAAAGGTATAATTATCGGATATCCCAAATGTGGCCGATCATTAAGGGACATATCTAGCGATCTGAAGTACCCAAAATCGACAATTTCCTTAGGGATTAAGAAGTGGAAGGTGAGCGGTGATTATCGAAATGTGCCCCGAGTCGGCAGACCAACGAAACTGGGAGATAGAGACCGATGAGTGCTGTCCAGAGAAATTCGGAAGAGCAGCACCCAACCAATGGCCCTCATCCACGCAGAGTTTCAACAGGCATCCGGGAGTATTGTTTCAATGAATACCATCCGTAAGGAAGCACATCTTCTTGGTTTTCATGGTCTTGCTGCTGCACTTAAACCTTTGATCATAAAGTCCAACCTCGCAGCTCGGTGGTGCAAAGCATATCGGAATTGGACAATAGATCAGTGGAAACGGGTTCTTTGGAGTGTCAAATCAAGGTTGACTCTTTACGGTTCGGATGGAAGGATCTGGGTCTGGCGTCTACGTGGAGAACGCCTCCTTCCAGAATGCATTGGGCCAACAATCATGTTCAGCGGAGGTGGAATTATGGTCTTGGGGTGTTTTTCCTGGTATGGGTTGAGACACTTGGTCTCCATTCATGATAAGCTCAACTCCGATGCCTACTGCACTATTTTTGAGGGCAATGGACTTCCTACGATGTGGTAGTTTTACGGGTTGGACACCTGTTACTTTCAGGACGACAATGCGAGTTGCCAGGTTTCAACGTTAACCAAAGCTGTGTATGGTGCCAATGGAGCTCATCGAATGGACTGGCCTGCCCAGAGTTCAGACCTGAACTCCATTGAGAACCTCTGGGACGAGTTGTATCGCCGAATTCAGGGGTGCACTACTTGTACAAAATCGGTGAAGGAACATCTATGTCTTCTCCAAGCTGTCATGCAAAGACTTGTGGAAAGTATGCCCCGGAGGGTCCACGCTGTAATTACCTCTCGTGGAGGCTCTACTATTGATTTTGAATAAAGTTAGTTTTTCTTTTCTATCACAGGTTTCCAAATACTTATTGGTAGTCAGTGTATGTGGTTATGTTTTTGAGCTATCGTGTATACATGCATGGTGATTGCTGAGGATTTGTCTTGTTTTGAGGACATGAATGAGGATTGCTTTGAGGATTTGTCTCAGAATATTGTGGATACGAAACAACATTTTAAACACTTCACCTGTGTACCAATTTTTTCTATCCAGCTCTTTTATAAATATTGTGTTCACTTGTATAGTAACAAAGACGTAAGCAAACTTCTTGCATATGTATTTTGCTCAAGATGTAATGTATATCTACAAACTTGATATAAACACATTCCAAATTTTATCCCTCTAGTTTAAAACGTCCTTAAGGTTTGATGTACAAAAAGAAAAGATATCACTCAAAATGAACCAGTTGTCGTCCTTGTCATCTAACCATGGTTCAAAATTACGAGGTATTTCTCAAAATAACCCTATTCTTGTTTTCAAAAAAGGAAACTTTAATATAACTGAACTAAACTCTAAAACAGTGTTTATCGGGCTTAGAGATCGAGGAAGGTTGAAAAATTAAGATATCACAACATTTTCATTTGGAATTTAAAAATGATTCCAAAATTTTATTGCCCCTTACTTTAACTGCGAGAAAATAACATTCCTTTCCGCATTCTGCTTAAGTATTATCATTTCTACTTTCCTAATGCAGAATCCGGCAGATTGAAAACATTCTTCACTGAAGAATAGCCAGATATATCCTTCACCAGGACAGAAAAAAACGCCTCTTCTTTAGAGCATGCTTTTAAAAAAGTGCTGATCAGGCTTTGAGGGTTCGAGGAAGATTGAAACACCAAGATACCACACAATTTCTATTTGGAATTTTTAAATAATTCCAATATTTTATTCTTGCATACTTTAAAATGCGAGAAAATAAAAATATTCCTTTATGCTTACATATTATCACTTCTTTCCTAATACAGAATCCGGCAGATGCACAGTATTCTTCATTGAAGAAAAGTCAGACATATTCATCACCAGGACAGAAAAAACATCCCATTCTTTAGTGTATGATTCTCTAAAAAGTTCTTATCGCGCTTTGAAAGGTCTAGAAAGGTTGAAACACCAATATAACTAATAATTTCTATTTGGAATTTTCGAATAATTTCTATTTGGAATTTTCGAATAATTTCTATTTGGAATTTTCAAATAATTCCAATATTTTATTCTTGTATACTTTTAAACGCGAGAAAATAAAAATATTCCTTTATGCTTTCTGCTTACATATTATCACTTCTACTTTCCAAATATGGAATCCGGCAGATGCAAAACATTCCTCATTGAAAAATAGTCGAATATATCCTTCCTCAGGATGGAAAAAAAAACACCCCATTCTTTCGTGTATGCCTTTTTATTTTGGATTTGCTCCTTCTTTTGATTCCTTTCCTGAGCAGAAGGCGAGCCTCTTAAAATATTAAGACGCCTTCTTAAAGACTGAAAGCGTATTTTGTGAGCGAATTCCGACGAGCCGCCGTCTGCTGCCGGATTTTCAGGAGGCTTCCGGATGATATTGCGGTACTACAACGCCAAATCTCTCTCAAGAAGTGCGCGCTAAAACAATATTTTCGAGAATGCAATCCTGAATATTTCATTTCCTGAGAGCAATGAAAGGCTGATGATGTACGGAAGGAATAAAGGAGGGCTGAGTATTATGTTTGATAAATATGTGTGGTGAAATATTGGACTGGACACGGCAATGCTGTCTTTTCATTTGGGTCTGTTTGCATTAAATTGAAGCTGTGTCGTGAATATTTTTATACAATATTTAACATTATTAAGGTTTTTAGGTTACGACTTCGAATCCGCCAGCCAAAGATTCCCCATGTGTGGTGGTATATCTGTCGTAGTCACAAAGCCTCCATGTCGAGAATAACACTACTGGGGGGTACCGGTTCAAGGGTAATCATTGTATGAGTCAGGTTTAATTTACGATCCAAAGAAAATGCCAAATAAAATGCATGGCCTGTAAAAAGGGTTTGCGACGCATGAGTGGCAAATTCATACTTTTGGCTCTAGTTGGCGCCACTGAAGATTTCAGGAGATGCATTCTATTGGTTCAATCGTTCAAGTGCAATAAGAAACAACAACACATTATTAAAGTACCTTACAGGAGAGTTTTGGATATATTGAGGAGCTTAACTTAGTTATATTAACGTGTCATTTTAAAACAATATTAGGTTTTTGAGATGGATCTCGTAATTTGAACCGTTATCAGATAAAGAAGACGGCAACCAAACACCAAACCAGTTAGAGGATGTTTGATTCCGATGGATTTAACGTGCACCAGACCGGTTTAAACAGTGGTTCTTTGGCGGAATCGGGTCTCGTCCCTGAACCCTCCGTTTCAGGCGCAAAGGTCTTATCACCAGGCAGAGACACCTTATCAACTTTTCAATGGTCACCGAATCCGAAGCCATTAAACAGGAGGAGACAATAAGTAGGTGATCTGATAATACCACAAAGATCTACAGATGTGCCTTCAAATGACTTGTAAATAAAGGAATCCTAATCTTTTTTTTTTCAATTTTCGTACTTAAATTGAAGGACATTTTTGTGGTGGCCCTCTCACACCACAACAACTTAAAGATGTTTGGCTCCGACGAATAATGGAGATAAGATGCTTTCGAAATAGTTGTCAGTTCTTGCAGCTTGGTGTTTACAGAAATGGTGTTGAATGGCATTTGCCGTCTACCGATGGCAGGACATGCCACCTGCGGACCAGATTATACCGTTATCGGTGAAGGCTCTTATAATGAAATTTTGCTCCCACGCATGCTATTTTGACCAAGTAGTCAATGTGATTTTCCACAAGCATTGGATGGGTCGATGTAATCTGCCACGATTACATAAGTAAGGTTTTACTTCATTTAAACTTTTTAGAAAAGGCAATAATATTGTTCCTTTTAGAGATTATGCATTTCTCATACAAAGGGAAAATATTTTAATTAGAAAGAATTCAAGCTAAAGATTTTGATTAGTTTCTACATTTCAGATTCTACGAAATCCGTAAAACATATTTTTTGCAAATCTAGATAGACAAGATGATTGAAAGGCCGTTTCACATTTGTCCAAAACTGTTAAACCTTTAAAATTCTATATATGTCTAAGAGTTGCATATTTTTATCACATTTCGAAGGAATCCATCCACAGAATGTTTATATGCCTAGTCATTAAGCTGCAACTGAATCCAATTACTATAAAACGTTAAGAACTTGATAGACAAAATTTAATGCAAATTAATTTTGGTAAAATTTGCAATTAAGATTGCATGTATAACTCAAAAATGCAATGATTTAGTTAAGTAAAATTGTATATTTACTTAACTGTATACAGTAAAAGTAAAATTACATTGTATTGTTACGAAGATTGCAGTGCTCTCTGAAATTTTGGTTTCAATGTGTTCGAAAATATCAGTATAAAATACATGATCTTCACTATACTGCAAATAATGAAATGTCCATGAGAATGAACTCTGAAATTAAGTATTAAAGGTATTCTCGATGTTGCTCTAATTTTAAAATTTTTCCGCCGGTGAATATGAGACAAACGTTTATTGGGAAGTGTTTAAGAAAGTTGAAGACCCCTTCCCCCATGATAAGAATTTCTATCTATTTTATAACTGAAATTTTAATCTATCTATGTAACAGAGCACATATTTCCTTTTGTGTTTTATTGAAATCAATGCATTGACATATGTAATTTTCTGTTTAAAATTGAATTCATTCCAACCTTTTATCTGAGCATGTGTCTATATAATCAATTTAGGATAAATAATTTTGGTTTCAATCTTTACTGATTAAATTAATTTCTTTAAATATACAATAGATTTAAATATTAAATTTTCAAACTATAGAAGAAAACAAACTACACCTATCCCCCAATTTACACTGAAGATAGGTTCCTTAGAAAACCGTGTAAATCGAAATCGTTGATTCTTATACGTAAAACCGTGTAAATCGAAAACAAACTAAAATGTGCATAATTCAGTCATTTATTTCAACGTAAAATAAAACTAAATATATCTTAAAAACATAAAAATAATTTTCTATTTATAAAATAACAAAAATATAAGGTATATTTATGTAATTCATTTTACATATAGAAACGAGAAATATAAATTAAAAAAATTAATCAGAAATTTAGTTACTGTTATCACTTTTGTAGACTCTCAATCTTTTATTCCTGATTGGTATGATATCACTTTCATCACTCGATAGTGGTTGATGCGATTCAAGTTCGATGCTAGATGAATTAGAAGCAACTTCAGATGGGCGAACCTTCCGTAATTAACAATTGTGTTTCGTTCTTGATCAAATCTTTATAGACCTCCTAATATTGAGTTAAGCGTTTATTAATATCTCCCTGAAATAGGAGAGCTCGTTCAACATTCGGATCATTTTGTAGAAAATGATTACCCAATTTTCGCCCTAATTCAAGTCCTTCACGGATGACTTTTGCTGTGAATGCAACTGGTTTAAAATAACTTAAGTTTAAAATAACTTAAAATGTTCTTTACTATTCGGATTTACTACAGGAATTTAATTCGATTTCTTGGACAAGACTCGGAGAAAGACTGGCGGCAGACTCACGAGAAACTGTCGGGCCGAGCCTCCGATTTGCCTACATGCTCTCGGCTGGCACGTCTGAAAAGTTGAATGACGCGATGCCTTTTAGCACACCAAGATTTTGGCGTGGGCTCACCACGTTCGTCAACTATCCCGGATCTTCTCGTTCCGGGTCGGTGAAAATTTAAAAACCGTGTAAAAATGAAATCGTGTAAACCGAGTGCCGTGTAAATCGGGGGATAGGTGTACTGTCAGTAAGTTTTATCGAAAAAAGTTTTTACGGAGCGTAAATGATGGGGAGTCTTTTACGAATTTTCAAATTAATTTACATTTGTTTCTAAAACTAAAAAAACAAGAAAACATTGTAAGATTCATTCATTATTATTGGTACCAAAATGACAAATATTTGCAATTTCTCAGAGCTATTCTGAACTTTCTTATAAAGCCTGCATTTGGCAGATTTTCAGTTTACAATAAATGTAGCTGGTACCCGTTTGCTGCAGCGAAAAAAAATAATATTAAGCTGAATCAATCAATAATTTGGCAATGTTTTATCAAAATAGTATTAACGGTACGACAGTACATAAAATACGAACAAATGTCCTTTTTTATATATTAGATTTGTGTATTCTTATAGAGTTCTAAAGTTGGGGTTCTTTCAGAACGATAATGAAAGAAACTATTTATTGTATCTCTCGATTTGCTTCGTAATCGTTAGAAATTCTAAAGTTTAATTTTAGAAAATAGAATTAAAATATTTTCTTTAAAAATTCATTAAACATAGAAAATATATTTATACCATAAAATTGTTAATATATTAGAAAAGATAATTGTTTGAAAATTAAGATAGTGCAAAATTATTTGTACTATAATATTTTTGCAGGTTACTGCGAAAAACGCGAACACTTAATTAAAATTTAAAACCACCAAGAAGGTATCTCCAAAATTTTTACTCAAAATTCGTAATAACGTTGTTACATCTGAGAAATACTTACATGGCATTTGTGTTTAACAGCTATATAATATTAACTTTAACTAAGATTTAGCATTTCTAAGATTTAGCATTTTCTAAATATATTGTGTTTTATCTGCGAGCTATTTGGAGATTTATCCTTGGTAAATAGATGAGGTTGAGATCCAAATTTTTATTTTTTATTTTACATAACTGAACTAAGCGTATGCCCATCCCGATGAGTAAGCAATAAGTTGCCCAAGTTTTATCGCAATTGGATAAACGTTTTGGGAAGGCATAAGAGATATACAAGCAGTCATTCATTTTTATTTATATAAGATACAAGGGTAACACATGGGTAAATTGACCATATACAGGATGAGGGTTTTGAAATACTTTATGAAATATTTAGATTTTTGAATCTATAGCATAAAAAAAGATTTAGGAACAGCTTTTATGAAACCAATATATAACAGTTAAGTAATTTTTTACATTAGATATTTTTTTGTGCTAAAAAGAGATACAAAGCAAAAATCGTTTAAGTTAGAAATTTATAAAATGAAAAGCTTAAATAATTAAACATGGCATAAAGAATCTATTAAGAAAATCTTTAACAAAAAATGAACTATATTCCTATTCACCTTTTAGATATTGGTGTTCTACTGATGGAAAAAGTAAGAAGTTTACTTTTTTGCATTAGGAACCATTAAAATAACTCAAAAATTTGTCAAAATGAATTGGTTGCTCATTTTCTAGTAGAGCATATGGAGAGTTTAAGCTACAAAATTTCAAAAAAAATGTAGATTGGACATTAATATAAGAAGTTTTACGAAAGAACAGTCTACCGAAGGTAAGAATTTGATGATATGTCTAAGGAAATTGTTACTGAGAATTATAGTTTTTAATATTGATTTTAATTATTTTCCTAACATAACAAGTAATTAAAAAATTAAAAGCCAATTCCTACTTATGTCAACAATGAAAAAAAGTTGTTTAAGTTACTTATTATTAAATATTTATCAAAAACATTATTAAGTGTCAAAAGAAATGAATGATTTTCTAAAAATTGAACTCGCATTATTCATCTGTACTTGCAAAACAAGGAAATCCTTTCATTTGGCTGAATGAACTACTGCCTGTTGCTTTCTGTTTTCATTAACACCTGCTAAAACTCTATTTAAAGTTTTAAGAATTAATTAAATTTAATTGATGAATTAATATTTGAAAAAAACTACATTACCATTGAGTGTAATCCACAACAAGTTTTAAAAAATTATTTCAATTTTAGCAAATAAATAAAAAAGTAAACGATTGGTAAATGTGTGATAAAGTGTGAACTAATAATAGGATTTGAAACAGACAAAGAAAAGTTTGAAATAAGTAATTTGTTTAAATACCTAGCAAAAGGTCATCTATCATGGCAACGTTTTTCCTCAAAATTTCTTCACCAAAATACAACATTTAATCTGTTTGTGAAATGACTTTCCAGTACTTTTTTATTCCCAATCATACATGCATTCAGTGTCTAAGAATGTAGCAATTTTGTATCTAAGCAACTGACAAAAATATCAAATGTACGAAGTCAGAGAAATAAGTATTGCACTTATAATTTCCACATATTCAAAAATCCCAGACTATATTCGCAACTTCAAAGAGTTCTTCCTGCTTCGGATATTGGATTTCTCCATTCATCCAGTCGATTGAAGTTCTTTAAATCAATCATAAGAATTTTCCGGGACTTCTTCGAATACTTGTTTATTTTTTTTTCCTTGAAAGTCGAGACTTTCCGTGCTTCTATTTCCTTCGTACAATCAAAATGGAACTTCCAAAAAAGTAAACATATCCACCTGGAATAATAAAAAAGTACTCTTGTAGAACTCAACTGCTTCATTTACATTCAATTTTTATGCACTCTTCGGATGCTTCGGATTTTCATTCACGTTTTTATTTGAAATTTCAACTCTTTGCTTTTCTTTTGAAGCGAGAAAATTCGAAGGCGAAGTTATGGGGAATTGAAAAGACAAATTAATTTATTTTTATTATTATTATTTACTTCATTTCGTTGCCTAAAATTTTTGGTTTATCATGGAAACTTTCTATTCATTTTGCGTCTGTTTTTTTTCCAATATTTGAAACTATGACTCTGAGTATGTTAATAAAGAAACTTCCTGATTATCCAAAATGAAAATAATTGGCTATTATTGAATTGAAAAGTTTTGAAAATTGATTTAATTTAGAAAATACGATATGCAATCTTTTTCATATATAATAATTCACAATGATACCAATGTTATACAATTGATTTTTTTTTCTTTTTATGCGATGAATATTTTTTCTCAATAATAGATACTAAACATCCTTATTAGTTACCTTATAAATGAAGAGTGCAATGAATGGTGAAAATTCATAAGAGATTGAAGTTTTAATAAGGTTCACCCACACTTAAAAATATTGAAGAATAACTTACTTTGAATAAATAGGAGATATTTGCGTAACGTATTTTGAATTTTCATACAAAATAAATGAAAAGTTTCTTTATTTGGTTCAATATTATTAATTTAATCATCAATTCATTCATTTTTATATGAAAAGCATTAGAATTTATTAATAATGATCTGGGAAAAATTGAATGGAATCTGAAGTTGAAATTTTCTGTTTTTCACCTTCATTATTATATACATCAAATTGATATGTGATATATTGACCTATATTTTAATTTATTATTGAACAATCTAAAATGGAAAAATTCTACAATTTCAAAGAGGAAACACTGTTTTTAGAGTCACTGTTTGTATTTAGGTTTCACACTTAGACCATATAAAACTCCATGTCAAAAATGACTGCAAATTAAGCGATTTCATTTTTTAAAATAATTGATTAATGTAATTTTTTTCTACCAAATTGAATTTTTAGGGGACCTAAAAGGCAGAAAACAATATGTACATGTGGCAGAATAATACGAACACAATAAAGAATAATTCAATAATATATCCCACATCTCGCCATTTGGCACAGAAATCTGATGCATACATAGTCTTAAGAAGGAAAATATCTCAAAAATTGCACTAGATGATCCTCATCATACTCTAGGAAAATACAGTGATATCAGACTTTTAATTACTTCTGAAAGCTCATGATTGTTTAAGGTATCCGACTATTTAAAAAAAAACATGCGTTATCAACCATATTGGTGAATAGTTTTTGTTGCTATTTCCTGTAATTCAGATTTTCCTCTTTCCAAAACAGTTTATTTTTTCCAGGAAAAGGATGATTCTGAAAGAAAGGAGGATTCCATTCACATATTTTTAAGCTAAAATTTGTATCCATTTTCTGAAAACTTTCATTTTCATTAAAATACTCCACCTTTAACATGGTATCTCACAACCTAATAGAGGTATTTATATAAAAATTTTATCTTGTCTTTTTAATAATTTTGGCAGTGAATTTAAAGTTTCATTGTAGGTGAAATAATTTTTCATTTATAGGTAATTTTTGAAAAATTAAGCTGTAAAGTTTTTGAAAAAATACATATATACGTAAATTTTTGCATATACCTTCTTTGCATCTCAACTTTTTTCTAAGATTTTGGTTCATTTCATTCATATTATAATCTATAATTTCCGTACAAAGAAAAATAGGCTTGCTGAATAACATTTTTGTGTAGAGTGTTAACCTTTAATCGGTTCAGTTTCATTGATATTTACCACAAATTTTCCTATTTCTCAAAATGAAATTTCAAATAATTATGCTGTATTTATAGTGTTTTGCATTATAATTGACAATACATCTAAATACCATAGGTTTGAATAGTTTTTCAAAAAATCCAATTTTTCAAAAATTTTCCTTCGAACGAAGTTGGATACCTTGAATCCTTCAAAGTACATGCCACTAAGACCGGGAAAATGATTTGGGAATAATTATTTATTCTTTTTCTTTGAACATTTTGTTGGTCGTGGTAGCCTGGTGGTTTTGACTTGACCTCGGAATTATAGGGTCTCATATTCGAGACCTAATTCAACCGACTGATCGTCGTGTATGTAGATCTGTTTCACTTTAAAATTGTCCGAACGAAATGTCCTACTCCTGGTGTGGTGTGGAAATTTCAAAAACTAAATTAACAAAACCCAATGAATAAAAATTCAACAATTTTTTCCTGTTCAAAGAGTTTTATGACTATCACCTAAAAAGAATATTTTAGGATTTTGTTTTTAAGTACCCAAAAATAAAAACTGTCAAATTTATTTTTTTAGATACTATCAATTTCGTAGTTCTTGCAACATGTAGTTTCATCGATTAAAACAATAATAACTCAAACTTTGGTCCACTATATAGTATATGTATTAAAATAAAAAATAAATTAGTGGAGAGTATATTTGCTCAAAATATTGCTTTAAAAATATGATTAGGTGGGCATATTCAATTACGCTTTAAAATCTATTTCCAAAATAGATACCATAAAAAATTTGAAAATTTAGATGATGGAAATTATAATGCAATAATTTTTCTGATTTTATAAACAACGTGTTTCAAAATATATATTTTAACAGATTTCCAATGCTAAATTAAGATATTCTAAAATTAAATAATTTCTTACCTGCATTTATAAAAATTAATCAATGGCCCTTTATTGTCAAGAGGCTACATCCCAGTGTATTTTGTGAATATGTTTTTAAAAGTGAGAGTGAATTTTATTAGACACTTCTGAGAATTATTGAATGAGGGCTATGGTTTTTTTTTTATGTATATGTATTTAAGTTTACATCAAATTTCTTAAAAACATTGTAAAATACAATGATTATTTAAAAAAAATTTATGATATATATTTTTTAAAAAAATTTAAAACAATCCAGACTTTTAAGATTTTATTCTTTTTTACTGTATGACCCAGTATAAATTTTTTGGAACAAAACTACTATAATTTTGTAATTCCAATTAAATACCATTTTTTTAGAAATATTTGTAAGCCCATTGAAATGTCACTAATAACCACGAAATTGCTCCGGTCTTCCAAAAAATAATATGAAGTGAACAGTGGAAGAACAGCTACAAGGCTTAGAAGCCATGAGTAATATGAATCTCGGTGCAGAGTTGTGAGTTTTATATGAGTTTTGAGGAGAACTCTGAGTCATTATAAATTATTAATAATCTCAAAGGTATTCCACAGTTGTAAATAATATATTTCATATTCAATCATTTGCATCAATAATAAACTCTAGAAGGAAAATGGGAAGCTATTCCTGTCTGGTGCACACAAATTACCCACACTTAATGAATTTTCATAGGAAATCTCATGTTTATATGAACTAAAATTGACTTTCAACAATTAAAAGAATTCGAAACATAAAATGCATACCGCATATTCTGTTAATGTTTCAGTGAAATCTTTATTATTATTTTCATTTAATTTCTTCAAAAATTAAGGCAACCATAATACTTCAAAGATATTTAAATCTATTTACAACCCCATTTTGTAAAAATATATTGAATTGTGCATTTTTTTTTTCTTAACTTTACAAATATTTATTTTATTGACCAATACATTTCATAACACAATTTGATTTGAATAAACATATATTTTGGGGTTGAATCCATGAAAATAAAACTGCACGTTTTCATTCCTTTTTACTTATTTCAAAGTCAACTAAGAAATAGAATTATTAAATTAAATTTAATTTAAATTTATGTATAATTAAATTAATTATTAATTATGAATAAATGAATAAATTATGAATATGTATGAATTATGAATTATGAATATGGATGAATTATGAATTATGAATAATATGAATTATGAATAATATGAATTATGAATAATATGAATTTATGTATGCACAAGTACAGATATAATGCATAAACATAAAAAAAATGAAGCACATAAACTTCAATATAGTTGTTTTAACGTGCAATCGAAATCCCCGTTTACTAAGCAATCGTAAAAAAACCGTATGTTAACTGTCTCAAAATAAAGTTTGTTTTGTATTATCTGACTGCTAATGTCACTCACTTTATTTGAATCCCTGATTCACGCAATGAATCATATATTCTTTACAAAAGCAAGTAACTAACTTAAATCTACTTCTTTTTATTGAATGGTATATTACAGCAGTGTTGCCACTTCCGTTGAACTAAAAAAAAACTGTAACAATGCTGCTTTACTCCTTAAATTTTTAATTACACACATAAATATAACACTATTGAAGATCAAATAATATTTTTAATAATACTAATACTGTAACCAATTAATTAAATTTCTAATCTTTATTGATTTTTAAAATTAATTTAACTATATTTAAATATTTGATCACCCATGAAATAAAAATAAATTTTAACTTGCACAAGAACGTTACACGAGAATGAGAAAACTATTTTTTTTGTGAGAGTTGTTACTGCTGCTGCGTCGGGTGAGTCTGATGACTTTGGTTGCTACTTCAATGGAGTCTGACGACTTTTGGTAACGCTAAACGTTATGGCGAGCGAAGAGAGTGTTCATTGTCCGGGTCACCAATGTGGCGGATTGTATTGTGGAGTTGTGCCAATGTGGAGGTTGAATTCCGCCAAATATCGAGCTCGCGATCTTACAATTTGAAGCCGCGTAACACACTATCTGTCCATCACAAGAACTCTGCTAGACGATTGTCTTTGTTTACGGCGGTCGTCATAGAAACAGGTTAATGTAGGAAGAGTTCATTTCGCGGAGGTAGAAATTCATTCACGTTTCTCAAGCTGGCATGTTTAGCGCCGAACTGACGATATGATGTATTGTAACATTTAATTGTTGAAAACGAATTCAAAAAAGAAATCACAAAGATGAAATTCATTTGCGTACTCGAAGTATTGAACAAATCTGATATTTCTGTTATAAATTTAGAGAGAGAATAGTTAATTAAATAAAAAAACTGAATAATTATTTATATGTCTAACGACTGCGCAAGAAGAAAAAATTAAGAAGTAAAATCATGCAAGATAAAAATTTAATCGTCATCATTTCATTTAATTTAAATTTATATGATATTAATATAAAATTATCCACAGCAAACGTGCCCAACTTAACATAAAAGCAATAATATAATAAATTGTAATTATTTCATTAGATTTAAATTTATATGTTATTAAGAGACAAAAAAATAATTATATTCAGTTAAATATTAACCAAAGAAAAGATTAATAAAATATAAAAGAAGTAAGCTAAGAGAATATAAAGATAGTGCAACTGCGACTAAAGCGAGAAGACGAAAGAGCTACAAGTTTTTCTTATCGCTACAATTGACGCCAAGAACAAGAATACCCCCCCCCAATACTTCCGTCCGATTCCACCCATTCAAAATGGATCTTCCCTAACAAAGCCGGTTTCTATAACGCCCGCCATAAACATAGACGATAGCCTAGTAGAGTTCTTATGATGGACAGACAGTACCGGCTAGACAAAAGTGATCCCCAATGCTTAGTGGAAGTCACTTCCACTATTATCACCGGTTCATCACAATTTTTATTCCCAATTACATGTCTAATAATCTTGGCTGGCTTCTAACCTAAAGTCTGATCTTTGAAACAATTAAACCTTAAAACATTGAGGCAGGCGTAACTCTTGCACTTTATCAGAATATAACTTCCTCTTCCACTCTGTCTGTCTTCTACACGGATTGCGTTAGGTGAGATGCAAGGGCTAATTTTACGAACAAATCGAGTCGGATAAGGGAAGCTCCAGTGGGGATTATTACCTTCTAATACCCTCACCAATATGTGCACCCGAAGCATTACTATAATAGGGAGATTAAGGGTCTTGTAATATGAATATGTTGTGGACTAAATCACCAACCATTTTAACTTAGCTCAGATTGCGTCAGAAGAATTTATCCTCTGATCGGCAACTTTAAAACCGAAAACCATTAGTGTTAAGATGAAACAGAATTATAAAATAATTATGTGATGAGAATGCATTGTTAGAGTGGTTTTCTATTCAATGCATGATCATGCAGATAAAAATATTTTTTCCACTTTAAACTTGAAATTACTTAAAAGAAAAGGAACTAATGAAAATCTGTACAGGCATTTAAGGCTTTTGGAAGAATGCAAGAAAACATTTGTGGAGAAATTGGTACGGTTTACTATTTAATGGAATGTATAGAGATGTCAGAGTTAAGGAAAAACTTGAAGATTATAAATAAAGATTTAAGCACAGTATTGGTGGTACCATCTAATCTCAAAACCCTGAAAGATATGGAGTCAAAGATTGGCAGTTTGATATTTTAATATAAATATCTTTTGGTGTTAGAATCTAATGAGTTTAATTGTTTTTGATGCAACCGAATTTTCATAACTTTCTTCTATAAAAGTTGTGTTCATCAATGGTTATGAAACTAAATTATTGTTTAGAAATTTCCACTTTAAATCATATATATATATATATATATATGTAAAGATATAAAATTTTGGTTGTAGATTGCAGTTCGAAGACATTGAAGAAGTTTTTTTCGTTTTAAAGTTCATTTTTTTCCATCGTCTGAGAAAGGGAATGCGTATTTATAAGCAGCATTGCCAAGCAGGGAGGAACATAATGCACCCTCTTTTGTTATACCATATTTTGATAGGGAAAATATTGTTTACAGCGCTAATATATCATAAAGATTCTCATAGGGATTTTCGACTTACGTACCGAAAGTGACAAGGGAAACAGGGATTTTTCTTTTTCAAAGTATTCGTTCGTACCAATTTTATCATTTCACCCACAGCGTAGGGACAGCTTCGGCTATTAGCTCATCCACCATTTTACAAAGATTCTTTTGAATTAATCAAGTAGAGAAAGTCTAATCAGACAAATAAATAAGAGAATATTTTATAACTTTGATATCGATAAGGTATGATAAAACTTTAGAAATTAATTTAGATTTGAATTAGATGTTAAAATATTATATACATAATATTGTATGTGTGTGTGTATTACCGTGAGCCGAGAAAATGCTTTTTTTTCATATCATTAAAAAAAAGAAGAAAACATAAGAATGAGGATATTTTTATATTCAATTTTTACTACAGATTTCTTTGTTTCTAGCATTATTTGTAGATAAATTGAACGAAATAATGTTTTTTTTTTTAAAAAAAACTCAAACTTGTCGTATTATTGGTAACGGATTAATTCATTCCGGACGAAATCAAGTTATGTCTCTGATTTTGTAATGCCACCTGTTAAGAGTCTAATTTTTTATTATTTTTTAATTATTTTAAAAAGATTCTATACCTAAATGTGGGGTTCTAAATCGCTCGCAATGAAATAACTGTACTATTCCAAACCTTATAAATGATAAATTTTTCATTAGACAATATTTTGAAAACAAATATAAGCAATACATTGTGCGTGCGTGCGTGTGTGTGTGTGTGTGTGTGTGTGTGTGTGTGTGTGTGTGTGTGTGTTTGGAAAGAGCTAATTTGAATGAACATTTTTTTAAATTAACTTTTTAATTCCTTGACTTTTTTAGTAGGAAATAAGAAAATGAAATAAAATTTCAGAATGGTATAATTAGAATAAATTAAAAAAAATATTATAATTTAAAAATGATTTTAATTAATATCATATAGAAGAGCCTGTAGAGAAAACTATTTGTAGACAGAAGTTCTAGTTGGCAAAATGCGCTGAAAAATATAGTATAATAACTTATTGAAAAATATTTTCTACTGCCTATTGTAGCAAAAATATTTGCTAAACCTTTGTTTTCTTAAGTTTAGATCTTCTTTGAAATATCTAGACAATAAGTAGGATTTATGTTTGACCTATTTGTGAGCTTATTATTTTTACTAGAAATATATTTGATTTTTTATACTTCTCCTTTTAGTTTATTTTCGCGAAAGAAAATTTTGTGGAAGACACATTAAAAATTCATTGAAATTAAAAACAAAATCTACGAATCTGTAAACTCATTCAAAATAATGTATGTATATCCAACCACAAATTCGATGCGATTTTACACAAAATAAATACAAATGATTTAAAGTTTCGGGGATATCTGACAATCCCTCAAATAAATGTCTGACAAACTCTAGTTCAATAGCAACGAAACCCTGAGGGTAGTTATTTACGCAGATATCTGAGCACTGCCCAATTCGAGATGGTATCATTTCAAACTCATTCAAATAGGGAAATGAGTTTTTTTTCCGCGGGGACGTAAAATAATGACACGAGTTCAAAAAGCAATTTATCACGACAAAGAAAGAAGTTGTTAAGAAAAAGTCTTCTTTTATCTCTCTCTGATTTTATTTCTTTCTATTTTCCTTAAATTTTTATTGTCGTACAGAGAGGTAATAGAAGTTGAAAGAAAAATAACAACGGGAAACCGAACTTCCGGCCTTTTCTATTTACCTGGCAAAGCTTCTCCCTCTTTTTCTTTTATTTCATCTAAGATTCTTTGGGAACGAGATACATTTTATTTTGACCCCTTACTCCAATCTTAACTATGTTATTTTTATCAATGCATTTTATCATGCTGTGAAGAAAATGCATGTTATGTCTCTACTCCGTCTTTTTTATAAGCTATCTCAAAAGTTAAATTATACGCTAATTATATCTACGAGCTTACTGCTGACTTTAAAATCTAAAGATCAGTGTATTTTCTGAGATGAAGAAAAGTACGGAATGGGGAATGGGTAAATAAGGTTGAAATAAATGTAGTACCCTCCCGAATATCTGGCTTTCTTCGGGATAGCTGGCAATAAACTAGCTGAAATTTTGACAAAATCTGTGGTAAAGAGGTAATCTCGTAACCGAAAGGTAGCTAATTCTGTTCTCTTCTCGACCAAAGACCGCCATGTTGGCTAATGGCAGTTGGGGTACGTTAAATAGGTCGTGACTGCAAAGTCTTTCAAGTTCCCATAACAAATGATACCTCTGAGAATACTAAATCAGGGATGAGTCGGTTTCAGATTTGGATCAAAATTCTGACTTGCGGATGGATAAATGAGATCCACCACCTCCTAAAAAGGGTTGTGTCGTGTGTGTTCGAGCAAAGTCGTACTTTCACCTTAATGGTGCTCGTTAACACCGAAAGGCGTACACTTCTGCCATAATTCAATAGAGTTGCGCTCATTCGGGCTTGGTATTACCAAGTGGCATTAGACCCTCCACCATTATTTTAAACTGTCCTGTGCCTTTCAATGATATAAAAAGGATTGTTAAAATCGACCTTTTCTCAAAATGGCAAAGTGAATGGGATTTGAAGAATGCAAATAAGATCCATTCTACTAAACACATTACTGAGTATTAGGCAGACTTACCTAATAGTAAGCATTAAACAACTCTTACTGGATTAAGAATAGATACACTCGACTCATGCAAGGGCATTTGTTACTGGGAGAGCCCGCTCCTTCGAGTACAGAATGCCAAACCCAATTGTCAGTTCAAAACTTTCTAATTAATTGCCCACAATTTATTTTCCAACGTATTCATTGCTTTCAGTCTTTCCTATATCATTTTAAAAGATATTCTTCAGAAAATAAATGATCCACAAATTTTTTCCTTAAAAACTATCGGTTTTTACCATCTGATCTAATTAAAAATGGTTAAATTTTAAGGGTTTAGTACTGTTTTTTACCGTATATATAAGGATTGACAATTGACGAAAAATGATAAGATTTTATGTCATAGTTCATAAAAAAAGGTTTTAATCCATATACGTTTGAAGCAACATAATCAAGAATGATTTTGGCGCTACAAAATTCCACTAAATCAAATCAAATCCGTATTATTTGGCCAAATTTTTTGCTTTCATCATAATTAAATGAAAGCTAAGAGTTGCATTCACAACATTGCAAAAATGGGAGTCAGCTACAATCCTCCTACTTGTCGTATGCAAAGTACAAGTTGTGTCAACAAAGGTGTAGCGTTCAGTTCATTGCTCATTTTTTGTCAGTGTGTAACAGATCTCACTATTTTCCACTATTCTTAATTATAACTGTTCAATATATATATAGTATACAAGAACTTTTCTTGTGGATGTTTGATGATTTACTTAGTACACTACGGTGAAAATTACAGAATTTATGTAAAAATGCGAATGATTTATATCCTTTAATTTACCTTTCTCTAATAAATTCTTGAAATGTAGTATATAAAGATATATAAACTACTAATACGGAGCCTTATTTTATAAACACATTACCAGCAACTATTTCTATGATTCAACGGGCCGCGTTCAGATTCCACGAGACTTGAGAAAAATGGAGCTTAGTACTCAATAAGAAGTGAAAAAATACGCATTATGACAGTGGGTTTCGATATGAAAACCCTATTCCCTTGCATTGATGGGCAAATAATTAAATAAATTCTTAGAACCCCAGCATATCAGTCTTTTCTCTCATCCGGCCTACTCTAAACTGGTTACTCGGGAATCTACTGAACATGGTATAAGCATAATAAAAAAAAATTAAGTATCGTAAAAATCTTAAAACTTTATAAATATAAAGTTTAATGCGGTTAATTTATTCATAGTAGCAGTATTCCATAGGAAATATGCAATGTGTAATTACCGATTTTGAATTCTTTTTTATAATAAACATACAAAGAAATATAATTTACTACTATATAAACTATAAATTTGTGTGGATTATGGAATACAGGAAATAGATTTTATTGAATTTCATAATTTTTAGTAGATTCTGATCTGCTCTTAAGATAGCCAGAACGTCGAACATTTGCCCTTAGGGGCTACATAGATTGATTTAAATATAGCGTTCTATATTAAACACATGAAACACATCTTTAATTGTAATAGCTACAATTTTCAGCTCCTAGAACTTTCGAATTGAACGAAGGAAGAAATCAGGATGCTTTCTTTTCTTTTTATGTTCCATAGTGTTCCTTTTTCTTGATAGCATTTTAGCACTTAATTTAGTTTAATTTTAAATATATTCTAAACCAATTTATAGTTTTAAGATCTTTTCTATTACTTATTATTTTTTATTAAAAATATATATACGTAAAGCAAATATGCATTACGTGCTCAGCTAATAATATTTATATTAGGAATCTTTTTTGTACAATATCGAAATTTAGGATAATAACCAGTGTTAGGACGACGCAATAAATCAAGTCCTTCTAACATAGTGGATCAAAATAATTTTTTGGAAATTTATAACCAATTTCTTCTTTTTCAATGACTACTTCATAAAACATTTTCTTAAGTTAGGTAAACAAAATTATAAAAAAAAACAAGTAATTTAAATCAAATGCAATTTAAAGCTCTTTAATGTATTTTAAGTAGTTTTGTTATTTGAATTATAATCATAAAATGCTCTTGTATCTGATTGTATTTATAAATGCTCTAGTTATTTTTAATATTCGTGTTGAATCAGAGAAAAAATATTTAGAACGTTGCCAAAGCATGGTGTGAAAAAATTTTAAGCTATATTTTGAAAAATACAAACGGTATATCTATATACTGTTTGCTAATATTTATTCCACCTTATAATATAATTTTTACTAGCAAGTTTCTGTGATTTTGCATACTTTATTAATTGCATCTATATGGGTTCAAGAGTATCTTTTTCAGTTTGCAAAAAAATTTTAAAAATAACATTCAAGAATTTTTTTTCCATATTTCCATCCCCATATTTTAAATGAATTAAAAAAAAATTCATTACTTTCGTAACACAGAACATTTCAATTCAAAATCATTCAATACTAAAGGTTTATCTTAATAGCTGAAGTCGAAGTGAAACACCAACAAGTTATTCCGACACAAAAACCTGCATTTCAAAATCATTTGATAAAAATATTTGTAATAAAATAAGAAAGAGCCAAGAAAGCACTTTTCTTGCATTTCAAAATGGTTGCAAATTCTGATGTCTCTGTCACCTTGGCGACCAATTTTAATTATAGTATAAGTTTCAAGACGTTACGGACAGAAAAGCCTGGAATTGGAACAACTGATAGATATTACATGTCTCCATGGAGAATTTTCGACGAGGGACGGGAGAAGGAATTCAATCTTAATGTCTTTCAAATTCAATCATGACCGAAAAACGGAAGAAACAATTTAGCGGAATAAGGTTATTAATTTTTCTATTATTTCTGTGTTAAGTGAAATGTGAACAGTGAAAAATTGGTTTTGAGATCCCATTGGAAAATATTCCCTGGATTTTTCGAATCTATTCTTGAAATACGATGAACGAATTTCGAAAGATGGCTTTAAATCAAATCCATGTGCTTTAAATGTAAGATAGTTTATTATTTAACAAGAAAATCTGAAAGATAAAGCATCATTGTATTAAGAGACGTCTACATTACATTTATTATATTTCAAAAAGTTATTTTTATAGAATGCTCAATTTTTTCCCTATACTAAGTATACAAATAAAAATGTGGTAGATTATCAAACAAAATTCTGTCTTGAGGATTTGACAAATCCTTATTATTCAAACTTGCTTGGTTGCATAAAGGTATTTGTTATTATGCCTCTTATTGAGAATGGTATCTATAAAATGCAGTGAATTGAACAAATGAAACTGGATCACTATTTGAAAATTAAATTGGTATATGTGTATCGAATTTCAATTGAATTTCGTCTACTGCTTTAAATACAAGATTTATCTTTTCAGATGTATGTAAAACAATCAATTGAACATCTGTTGATGAAATTTAGCAAGTTGCTTTGACACAAAAGATTCAGATTTGTATAAAATAATTTATAACAAATTTTGTACCCACATAGAAGAGCCGAGTTGTTTCTTTATAGAATGCATTTTCGTGGCCTTTTTTATCGGCTACGTAACTTTTAAGCAAAATATAAAGTAAGGTATGAAAAATTACGTTAAGTAATCAATCAAAGCTTGCGCTTTGATTGATTATTTAAATGTTTGTATTTACTTTAAATATTTTGAAGAATGTTTGTATCTTCTTTAATTGTGTTTACATATTTTATAACATAAATGTACAAGTTCATCTACGAAACAATGACTTATAAAAGTATTAGTATGGGTTGTCTGACAGGTGGTATTTAGTGATGTAGTTGCATTTCTATTGTATTTCACTGTATATCGGTATTGTTTAAGAAAAAAAAGTTTTGAATCAAATAAAAAATGCTTAGATTCCAAAAAAAAAACCCATCAAATTTAAAAATTCTATTGCCAAAAATACTCTTTCTGTCTATTTCTGTCGAAATATAATATTAAAATGTAAAAGAGAATAAAAATAATTTCATTTTCTTCAGTTATAAATTTTATTTAAAATATAAAATCCAAAATGAGATTTACAGGATCCACAAAAATTATTATTTCATCGAATATAAACATAAAAATGCCATTTTAAAAAATTATCTTTATTTTTCTAAGTTTTTTAGATAAATTTAAATCTCTGTTTCTTCTACACTGCAGTGTCCGTACAGAAATATGCAATGAAAAATAACATGTAGAGTAGTATTCATTAGACCAAATGCCTATAAATTAAAATAGAACTCTTTATCTAGCTTTTTGTTCCTGATAATGGACTCTAAGGTTTATCCAGTGTACATTTTTTATTGTTCCAGTATACATTATTTATATTTATTTTTTATATTTCATTTATTTATTTATATATTTTTTATTTTTTATTTATTTATATTTAATTTTTTGTATTCTTTTATTTGTCTTTCTCTCTAAGCTTTAATTTATTTTTATCACTTTAATAACCTTTCTATCTATGCTTTTATTTTATTTCAAGGGCGTTTTTTTGACGCTGCTTTTAGCTTCTTCTGCATCTTGTACATATGATAGGAAAATTATGTTTGAATAGCGAGTCTTTTGATAACATTTTAAAATCGATTTTAAATTTTTGATTATTTATAAGCTTTTCACCGGTGTAACGCCACTTTCGGTACACACCTAATAAACATCAGAATAATGTATGCTTCATTATTACTTGTTTTTGGTTATCAAACATTTTGAAATCTTCACAATGGTGCTCTTAAAAAACAATAACTTCACTCCAAGATCCATTTACGAATATTATACATACATACTGTGCAGTAATAATCCTAAACAGTGGCAACAATTGAGGTCTGTTACAGAATGACGAAACAACGAATAATGATCTGAGCATTGTATTTTGCACACGACACGTAGACTAGATAGTAGTAGACTTTTGGTTCCAGTACCTGGACAATGTTCTTAATGTTTCTCTTGCTTAACTTTGATTAAAGACAGCCAGGCCGAATAATCGCGAATTGGTGCTGGGGAGTCCACTGTATTATATTTGTATGAAGCATACCATAGTCATTGCAAATTCGTCACGTCAAAACATTTAGAGTGGCATTAAATTTTTTCATTCGAATGTTGCAAAATTTCTATGATCTGACCTGCGAATCTAAATTAATTAATTCATTTCCAAAAACAGAGAGATTATAAAAAATATTGAGATATTGCTCCTGTCAAAATAATAACCTAATTTATACCTGATTTACGAGGTCGCTGTGGCACTGTGGTAACATCTCTGTTTTAGAACTTTAGGGTTGCATGCTTGAGACCAGATATCACTGCAGAATCACTGCACAGTCGGGTCTGGTGCATGCTAAATCCCCTGTGACCAAACATCCTCCGATTGGTGGGGTATGAAGAGAGGAGTGCCAGCTGAAGTGTCGTTCTAATCGGTTCAAAATTACGAGAGCCGTCCCAAATCAACCCATGTGTTACACCAGTGTTTCTCAACCTTTTAGTATTCACGGCCCAATTTTCAATCATAATTTTCATCGCACCCCCCTCTCCCCACCACATACAATAACATGTATACAATAATAATGCATTTTGAGTATTTTGGCGCTAAACCTACACTAAACCTTAATTTTAAACTTTACAAATTACCAAGAAAAGGAAATTTATTGACATTTTGCAATACCGATCCCCAGCATTGAAAAAACAAGAATCCTCTACCTTTTTATAGCTCTTGCGTCCCGCCATGTCGGGTATTTTCACGGTTTCGTGAGATGTTTCGATTTGTCTCGAATTTGTCTGGTCAGCTTAAAAGTTAAGTTAGGAGCGTGCACAGATGTGAACAAATGTGTTCTGATAGGGAGAAGGAGAAAGTTCTATGACGCCAATTTCAATTCCAAACATTCTAATTCGAATCGATCCTCCTATCGCTATTAAATCTCTTCTGAATGTGTATACTATATATATATTCGTGTAATTGCAATTCACCGTTTTAAATATTCACGGCAGCAGACTTAGGAGGAATCATGGATACATTTTTCAGCGAGCATTAGACGATATACTAGCATCAACAAGTACACAGACGAACGTGGTTCCGAAAATAAAATCAAGAAAACATTCTCAAGAATACTTAAATTTTGGGTTTCCTAGTACTGAAGTAAATGAAGAAGAAATTCCCCTGTGTATTATTTGCTCAAAAATGTTGGCTGCAGACTGCATGAAACCTAATAAACTTAAACGACATTTGGAAACGCTTCATAGTGAGTACGTAAACAAACCCAGAGAATTCTTTGAATTAAAATTAAAATCAGATGAAAAGCAAAAATCATTGTTTAAAAAAACTTTGTCTGTGAATGAAAAAGCTTTAATTGCCTCTTACAAAGTTTCATCGAAAATAGTCATACGTAAAAAGCCTCACACCATTGGTGAAGAGTTTATTTTGCCAGCCGCAATTGAGATTGTAGAAAGTATGTTTGGAGATAATTTTGCAAAACAATTGCAGTCTATACCTCTTTCAAAGGATACTGTTACCCGTCGAATTGCTGATATAGCTGAAGATATAGAGTGTCAGCTTTTGTCGAAGTTGCGTGATAAGTTGATTTCAATACAACTCGATGAGGCAACAGATAGTAATAAAGATGCTCAATTCATTGCCAATGTTAGATTTTGTGATGATTTGTCAGTAGTAGAAAAATTACTTTTCTGCAAACCAACAGGACTCAAAGCAGCAGCACTCGCCTTATTTTCTATCTTAAATGATTTTATGAACGAGGCAAACATAGAAAGAAAAAATTGCGTTGGAATATGCACCGATGGTGCTCGTTCTATGTTCGGAAAATTCCAAAGTATTCAAGCACTTGTGAAACAAAAATTCCCACAGTGCGTCTGGACACATTGTATGATCCACAGAAAAGCTTTGGCTTCCAAAGAAATGAGTCCTGGTTTGAATATTGTGTTAAATACGGTTGTAACCGTAGTAAATTATATAAAAATGAGACCCCTGAAATCAACAATCTTTTCCGCACTTTGTAAAGACATGGGTGCAGTACATTCAGCGTTACTATTTTATTGCGAGGCGAGATGGTTTTCACGAGGGAAATTTTTGCAACGTGTTTAGGAATTAAGAGAAGAAATCGCCGTTTCCCTAGAAGCGGAAAACAGACCGGAAACTGAGAATTCTGTCTATAGTTTATTTGTGATGAAATTGATCTACATGGTCGACTTATTCGAGAAATTAAATAACTTGAATCTTCAACTGAAAGGAGCAAATATACATATATTGCATACGAGTGATAAAGTTAATGCTTTTTGTAGAAAATTGGAATTGTGGAGCAGAAATTTAAATCAAGAAAACTTTACAATGTTTGCAAATTTGAATGATAGAATTAAAACTTACAAGGCTGAAGAACAACAAGTAAAAGTTGTTTTTGTAACCATTGAAAATCATTTAGCAATGCTAGAAAAGAATTTTAAAAAAGTATTTTCTTGCTGACGACAAATTTATATCAAGTTACAAGTGGGTGAGGGATCCATTTCAAAATACTCCCGAAGGACTCTCAATTGAAGAGGAAGAAACCTTCATAGACTTCACGACAAGCGACGAAACCAAAAGACAATTTAGTAATAAATCACTCTTTGAATTTTAAACAGGAGCGGATGATAAGTTTTCTGCACTAAAAACAAGGGCATTTCACATTCTACTACCATTTTCAACTTCTTACCTTTGTGAAACTGGATTTTCTGATGTGGCTTCTTTCAAGACAAAATATAGATCTCAGCTAAATATAGAAAAAGAACTAAGAGTGTCTATTTCTAATATTAAACCCTCCTTCGAAAAACTTTGCTCTCCAAGACAGGTGCAAGGAAGTCACTAATATTTATTAAATTTATTTTTAATTTAGTAAGTTGTTTTAATTTAATAAGTTAATTATTAAATATGTCGAAATGTATTTTGTTTGTATGTGTGTGTTCTTTCCTCTCAGTCACTTAATCATTTTTTTAAATAACATTTTCTCTTGGATATGCTCGCTCCCCCCCATTAGTGTGCCCACGCCCCCCAAGGGGGCTCGCCCCACATGTTCAGAATCACTGTGTTACAATGAAACGGGATGTTAATATAACTAAACTAAAAACTCTTGTTGTAGCTTATCCCACCTGGCTGACAGTAACACAAAACCAGGTCCATGACCCCGAACACTTTCAAACAATATATCATTGCCTCAGGACTCGAGAGTCATGGTGGCCTGGTGGTAAGTCTCGAGGCTCGATTCCACCGTAGAACAGAACCGCCGTGTAAGCAGGTCTGGTGTAAATTAAATCTGTCTGGGCCAAATCATCTCCCACTAGTGTGGTGTGGAAGTCTAGAGAGGAGGGTGTCAGCTCAGGTGTTATCATCGTCACCTGACCGTGGTTCAAAAATTACGAGGTCTGTCTCAAAATAGTCCTAGAGTTGCTTCAAAACAGGACGTTAATATAACTTAACTAAACTAAAACTAAACCAACTAAACTAAAAAGCCTCAGGACTCGAGAAAAGTTGGCCTTCATTTAAATCAATGTAGACCAAAATGTGGGCAGGAGTAGCTTGAGTCACATTGCATTTTTGATATATGGGATACAATTTGTGGCCAGTCACAGTCATTGTATACGAGTGTGTCCACTTCGAAATCTAGCAAGATTTTTATGACCGCGCTGTTGCCAGCCCCAACTAAAATAGCACAAGGACGGCTTTCCGCATCCTATTCATGGACGGAGGCCCTTCTCCAAGGATAGCAGATATCTTGCCGGGCCTCGGTGGCGATATCTGAAAAAGTAAGGCAGCCACCAAGACGATTGTAAAATGTTCCTGGAAGGAATGGACGAAGTACTTCGGAGTGTATTCTTGTGGTAAGGGCCACCCAAGGCGTGAAGGCCATTCCAATATGCTCAGCTAAATGCAATTCAAGCATGAGACAATGTCGGACTTCAGACTTTGGTTCTCCCAGGTCCTTGACCTCTTGAAGCTCCATTTTAAACCCTTTTATCATGCCCCGTCGATTAGAAACTAAAAACTAAAATACTTGCTTTATGTATTACAGAGATCACATTAATTTTCAATAGTGACAATCATCGTACTGTAATAAAGGCCACTTGCTTACAATAACATTGTATTGAAAAATGGATATGCTATTTATTTTCCCAAATTTTGGAAATATTTCATTGTTTTTGAAGCTGGTGCTTGGGCCGGCACTAAAAGCATTAAATTCAAGACACCCTTTTTGATTTAATACACTTTCAGGCCACCTATTTACAACATTGTATTGAAAAATGAATATGCTATTTATTTCCCCAAATTTTGGGACGGGGTGTTTGAGCCGGCTCTAAATTCTAAACATACTTCTCGAATTAATACACTTTCAAGCAAACTAAAATGTATAATTAATGGAAAAAGATCTTCTGCTCCTACTTAATGGCTCATAAAGCATTTAATTATTTGTTCTTTTGAAATAATGCTTTTATCTCTGGATGGAGGGACGCTAATTAAATGAATGGTCTCGGAGCATCGGAACATGAGGCATTCTTTTGCGCCGTCCGCCGGCCATTCGATAAATTCGCCGTAATTAGTGAGACACAGTTAACCATCTGAATGTGAACTTTTCTTTTAAATATCACTCACGCTTCGCAACAGGAGAATTCTCTGAATTGCAGTTAATGACGGCGTTTCATTTTCAAAAAGACGATTTCTTTATAACAGTTTAGGTGTAAAAGTTGATGTAACTGCATTGCGTTAATTAACAGGCATTAATCACTCCCATTCTTAAAAGAATAAAGTTGATTGCTGAAACAGCTTAGTATTATTATAGGATTGTTTTTCAATCTAATTGGAAAAGTATAAATATGTGTTTTAGTGTAAATATAAGTTCTGTTGATATTGATTATTTGATGAGTTTGCATTTTTATCACAATGTAATCACACGCATATCTTTTTATCCCCCTCCTGTAAAACAAAGAATATAGCTCGTCGTTGAATTTTCCAGCCATATAGCAAAATGACGAGCTATATTCGTCAATTAAATTTATTTTTGAAAATGACCATAAATCCAGGTTAAACATTTCTAGTGTACTCAATTCGGCAGAACTTTTATTACTTACGTTGTAATAGATCACTGCCATATTGTTGCTGATTTTCATCACCGGGTTCGCCCGAAGTGCATGTATGATGTGAGGACACAAATAGCAGGCCTCATTAAGAAACAAGGACAACGTTTATTTACACAAAGACAGAACAGCACAAAGATGACAAACATGCATAGCCGAGAATGTACAGACACACAGCATAACATGACAACAACATAAGTCACAAGTACAAATCTGGTAGTGACTACATCCATAGTGTACAAAGCTGTCAGGCAGACCTCAAAATGATAGGGGATCCTTGGAGCTTTACTCTACGCTAGCTTGGAGCTTTGTTTGCTAAGCTTTACTCAAGTCGGCTGAAACTTATTTCTGTTCCTCGATTTAACTGCATCATTACTCCAAGACTGACTACTCCACACACCGAATTCGGTGCTGTCGGCATACAGCAATTCAGCACTCGCTCCATAAAACGCTCCATCGTTTTTTCACTATTCTCTGGAAGACTCGTTTCTTGCCCTCGACTCTGACTACGCTTCAATTACCCTCAACTCAATTCATGACTACATGCAGCTTGAGAGTACCGATTTTTTTTATAGTTCCCGGGATGCATGTCGAGAACCTTCTGGGCCAATCAGGACCTATCTAAGAGTATCTCAGTTGGATGGATCGGTAACATTCTCGATGTTTCCAGCACTAACTATTTTGTCTCTAACGTTGCCAAATTATTTCCAAGTTCGTCGCCAAGGTCTATCTTCATTAATACGGCACCCGATCAGCACAGGGCTGATCGTACAGTAATATTTCTTACGATGACATTATTCGTACTGGGAAGTAAAATTACCGGATCGTAACAATTTAGCGTTTACCGTTATATTGTCTTGTTACAATTTATAGCCGAATTGTTACAAGTCGGTGGACATTTTATAAACATTTAACGTGAATATCTGTCTTACTAAAGAAAACACATTTAAATATAGACTAAGAAGATGAAATTTTAAAAGATTATTCAGATTGGCGTACTATCAACTTTCACAAAAACTCTACAGTTTTTTCCATTATACTCATTATTCAAATTTCACTTACTTGCTATTATGATAAAAACCTTCCATTTTGATTATCATCATGACATATTTTCTTCTAACTGGAATAAAGAATCCATGAAATTATTTTCATCATATCAATCATTCTTTAATCTGAACTTTATTCATTCATAATCACTCATATATACATATGCACATATTATTAACATATAATATAAATTAATGTATGTGTGCTCACGCTTTACAGCTATCACGCTTGCGATATTACATATATGTGTGCATGTGTGTTCATTATTCAGGGTAGGAATGCTCACGTCGGAACTATTTTTGCAATATTTATGAAAAATTATGCGAAATTTTGGAATTTTTCTTCTATAACGTCTTGAAATATTATTTAACTTCAATCAATATGATCAATTGTACATTTGAAAGTTGTCGTGGAAAAACTCTAGAATCCAGCTGAATTTTTGATTATTTAAAATCATTCTGTGGAAGTATATATGCAATAAATTTGCTTGGAGTAGGTTAAACGATCTAGCCAATGGAATATGAAGACATACATGCACATGTAACCAGTCGGCGTCCTGGCATAGAGGAGGGCGCCTTCCCCGTGATCCAGCAGTCTCGGGTTGGAGTCCCGGTTCAGGCATGGTTGTTCTGAGTTCTGTCTGTGAGTGATAGAATGTGGTCAGTAAAAAAGAGTTGTGCAAGCAAATATGACGCATGAAGTACCTGAGTTGTACTCTTGGCCGTAGTTGGCGCAACTGTAAAAACAGGAGGCGTTCATTCGGTTTAAATCACTGACAAATAATTATCGGTGGACTTGTTGAGTGTCATAAGCCGCTACTGTACAAAGAGGAGACTCTCACTTGGCTTAAATCTCTGACAAAAAAGTGGGTTTGCAAAGTGTCATAAGTAACAACAACAACGTATATAACAATCTTTTTTTTGCAGAGTAATTACCAGATTATCTTCTTATGAAGAAATAGACATACTGTTATTAAATCTATTTCAAACATGTTATGAGTAAATAAGTAACATTCATAATAACTTATTCCAGTGTTTCGAAATCATTTCCAGAATAACTTTCCATCAGCATTAATAATAATCATACATATATTTTAGTGGGGTTCATTGTAACCGAAGTGGAATTTATTCTGGTATTATCTACACAGGATTAAAATGGTTGATTATTTAGTCGATGGCCAATCCTTATTTTGAGAACTCTTAATCCTTCTCATTATAACATTATTTCCTATTTCAGGATAACACCGGAACAGTGTTACTGAAGCGGTATTAAAATACAATAATCTCTTGTGAGCGTTCTCTATCCGATTCAATTTATTCGTATTCGTTACACTTAAACTATGACTCCTTATGCATGAAACAATGACTTAAAGAAAATCAATGTCTCAATGACCTGAGTTCTTAAATAAGAATATTTGTTAGTTAGTTATATTTAAGAAATATTAGGGCTATTTTGAGATGGTCCTCTTAATTTTGAAACAGTGTCAGAATTCGTGGATGACACCTCAGCTGGCAATCCCTTGTCCATATTTCCACACCACATTAGTGGGAAGACGTCTGGCCTCGGCAGATTTAACATTTACCAGACTGTTAATATGAAGATTCTGTGATGGAATCGGGCCTCGAACCTGAAACCCTAAAATTCCAAATCCAATTTTCTTGCATAAGTCAACAAAGATTGGTAATTGTAGTTGGCATAAATGCCGAGAAAAAGAAAGTATAATATCGTGAATCTTCAATACAACAATTTATGTGTGTTTTATTTGTGATAATTTTATTTTTTTAGTATTTTTTTCTTTATGATTCTCTTAAATAATTGGATTTCCATTTCACGAAGTTGCACCACTTCAAAAGCAGAGCAATATTTTAATTCTAGAAAAAAAAATATGTATGACCACTATTATGTGCATTGTGTTAATATACACTAATGTCTGCATATATACGTCATTAAAGATAAAATTAAATAATACTTTCTCTAATTACAAAAGGAATATCTGAAATATATCTTGAAGAACAATATTAATTCTGTTGTCAAGTCATAATTTCCTTATATATATATATATAAGAGAAAATTTTGTGTTGAGTCTATTTTTTTTAGGATCGATGGATTAAAACAAAAATAAAATTAAATACTATCTAATGCACCTATTAAAAGAGTCCAAAATGGCATGTCTTCAAGAAACCATGTTTCAAATAAAGATTTTGATTCTTTGGCAGCACTCCAGCGATCTCAATCTTGGGTAAAGTCTTTTCAAAATTAGCTGAATTTCCTTCATTACAGAAAAGTGTAAAGTCACTAGTAGGGTTACCGCTTCCCGTCATAAAGTCAAGTACAAACAATAACGATGCATACAATGCCAAACGTAATATCACCGCTGGTAATCTTTTGCTGTCACATTTTTGAAACAAGTAGAGACCATTTTGTTACCTGCACCAAAATGGCGACTATATGCTGTCCCCAAAATGACTACTTGGCGAGATTTTCCCCAGTACAACGGAAAAGTACTCGTAAGATGAATGGATAAATAATATAATATAAAAAAAATTGATTAAATTTTAATTATTTAATTTTAAAAAATTATCTGTAATGACAAGAAAGTGGAAAATTTTAATAACAAAATTAATTAATTATTTTTATTTTAATTAAAATGCATTAAATATGATGCGGTTGACTTTATCTTAACTTTGTTGAATATACACATACAATAGTCAGATTCTAATTACATTTTTTTTTTAATATTGTAAAATTCTTTCAATATCAGTACGTACAATTTCAGTATCAGTAATGGAAAAGTACCATTTGTTTACTTCATATCTGTCTGTCTGTGAATATATCTAAAAACCGCTTTGAACTCTACAGATGATATCATGTATGTGGACTCTACTTTAAATTTGTAAATATTTGTCAAATTTTGAATGAAATCAATTCAGAAGAACTATATGCTCGGTTGTCTGAATATAGGCTTACATAATAGTGAGAAAAACTAATGGTCAAGAAAAAATGTGAACAAAAAATAAAATTAGATAGATAAAATTTTGTACTGAGATTTGACATTTAAATCTCATATATGCATCAATTTGGGTCTAAATTTGTCAGTATAATTGTGGACTATCTGTAGTTTTACGAGCTTGTAAATTTGAGAAATCAAAAGTGTCCATATTTTAAATAGATGAAATTTGTCATGCAATTTTGTGACTATAATTCCAATTACTTACCATATTTAGATCGTGATCCGTTCTGGAACAGGCATCTGAAACACATATTCAATTTTTGGATGTTTTTGTAGAAGAAAGGAAGTTCTTCACTTGAAAGTAGGCTGCATTATTGTAACTGTTGTCAGCGGATAGCATATGGACATTAATGCAAATACGCATTTGTTGCAGAGTAGGCTAGAAAATTTCCAATAAAACAGTTTCCTCTGATCCGTAGGAATATTAGCAAGGCTTCATATCATTCACTTTTTGTAATATTCTTACATGTTACTTAGGAATGAATTAATCCTATTGTCGGAAATGGGAAATTAATTCCATATATAAGCTAGAATAATAAAAGTTAA
>JAPMOQ010053115.1:211788-225598 GCA_026543055.1 Argiope trifasciata | reverse complement strand
TTATTTATATGCTGTGAACGGTTTTATATACCAGATGAAAAAATATTTATTAAAATTTATTATATTATTTTATATTTTATATTATTTATTTTATATGCTGTGAATGTTTTTATATACCAGATGAAAAAATATTAATTAAAATTTATTATATTAATTTATATTATTTATTATTTATTTTATATGCTGTGAAGGATTTTATATACTAGATGAAAAAATATTAATTAAAACTTATATTATTTTATATTATTTATTATATTATTTTATATTATTTATTATTTTTCAAAGTATATCCAGAAGGGAATTACTTTAATGAATTGAAATTCAATTTTCTAATGCATTTTTATATCATAACAATAGAAAAGGAAAAAAATTACAGATTGGAGACCTTGGAACAAAAATTGATTTTCAGTTTAGAATGTTTTTAATAATATATTTAATTTTAAAGAGGTAGCGAAAGGTAATTAAACGCAATTTTAACGTCAATTCATACAATTCATCGCAGTACTCTTTATCAACGCGAATTAGGAAATATTTCCTGATGCTATTTTGGCATTTCAGTACCATTATTTCTTACAAATGCAAAAAATAATAATAAATAATCATCTTTCTCAGCAAATAATTTGCAAAAAATGGCTATTTAAATTCGTTGTCTTTCAAAATACTAAATGATTAATTCATGTATTTCCATAATCATATAACCATTTAACAATACTGATTATCAAATATATTTTGATATGTGTTTCGCTCTTTAGTTAAAATTCATTACCATAATTCACTCACAAAAAAAATGTAATTTATTTTTATGCTTAATGATTAATTCCTGTATTTTCATAATTGTGTAACCATTTATCAGTGCTGATTAAGAAACATTTTTTGACATATGTTCAGCATTTTAGTTATTTAAAATTCATCACCATAATTTACAAAAAATGACTATTAAGATTTACTATCGTTTAAAACGCGAAATAATTAATTCCTGTATTTCTACAACCATGGAACTCTTTATCAATGCGGAACAAGAAATATGTACTGATGCATTTTTTGCATTGGTTCCTTCTTGCATTTACAGCATTTCATGCAATAATAAATGCTTGAAATTGGGATCCATTTGCCAACTTCGCAACTAAATACCAGTCAAAAAAAACTTTAGAGGGTTAATATCAGCTTTACTTCCCTTTATCAATGCGGATCAAGAAATATGTTCTGATGCACTTTTCGCATTGGCTGCTTCTAGCATTTACAGCATTTCATGCAATAATAAATGCTTGAAATTTTGATCTATTTGCAAATTATACAACTGAAATACCAATTAAAAAAAACTTTAGAGATATTAATATCAGCTATACTTCCTAGATACACCCATTATCCCCATTGAAATCTAAATTCATTGATGCTTCCACGCCCATTTCCCAAACACTTCGATCCCATGCAAACGATATCAACGCTTTCCTCAACGGGAATCTTCCGCCCCTGCGACCGTCCCCCTGAATTCCGGGGACGAGAGGTGGTCAGGCCTCCTGGCTGACGTCACAGCCGCCATCACCATGGCGACGCTGAGACGCCGAAAGCAGCCCTGCTTTCATTCAGTCCAGAGAGAGCATGTGCTCGGGAAGGGTGTGTGTGTTCCGGTCGGGGAGGTCGCCCCCGCTGGCCCCTCGCATGGGATAATTCAGAGCGGACGCCCCCCATTAGTGACATGGATTGACACATCAACCGCTGTTTTGACCATTTTGGATTATGTATGAATGTGTTATGTGTATTATTATTATCAATGGTGATTATTTGGTAAGGACTACTTTCACGTGGATTCGTACAAAGGTAAGTTAGAATTTTTTAACTTTATTTTGTTGTCTAATGTCTGATGAATTTATAGAGATTTTAAAAGTAATTGAAAGATAACATAAAATTTTTGTTGATATAATTCAAATCGATGAAACAATCTTCATACACTTGCCATTTTCTTACTTTTTTATTGTGAAATGTCTGATGAATTTTACCATTAATTGAAAGATAACATAAAATTTTTGCTCTTAAAATTCTAATCGATAAAATCATATTCATACAATTGGCGCTTTCTTACCTTTTTTTGTCTAGTGTCCGATCATTTTTAATAAATTTTATCAGTAATTGAAAGATAACATAAAATATTTGTTCTTAGAATTCAAATCGATGAAATTATCTTCATACAATTGCCATTTTCTTACTTCTTTTATTGTCTGATGAATTTTTATAAGTTTTACCTGTAATTGAAAGATAAAATAATAAGAAACAATAATAAAGATTATTGTTCATAGAATTCAAATCGATGAAATAATCTTCATACAATTGCCATTCTTTTACTGTCTAATGTGTGATGAATTTTTATAAATTTTGCCAGTAATTGAAAGATAACATAACATTATTGTTCATAGAATTCAAATCGATGAAATAATCTTTATACAGTTGCCATTTTCTTACATTTTTATTGCCCATTTCTGAGGAATTTTTTATTAATTTTCATAGTAATTGAAAGATAAAATATAATTATTGTTCATGGAATTCAAATTGATGAAAAAATCTTCATATAATTGCCATTTTTAAACTTTTTTATTGTCTAGTTTCTGATGACTTTTTTTACCAGTAATTGACACATAACATAAAATCCTTTGATCGCAGAATCCAAATCTATGAAATAATATTCATACAATTGCCATTTCATTACTTTTTTATTGTCTAATTTTTGATGAATTGTAAATTTTACCAGTAATTAAAAGATAACTTAAAATTTTTGTTTATAGAATTCAAATCGATGAAATAACTTTCATACATATGCCAATAAAATGATTTAATTTTTTGGATAAATTTTAGCAGGAGTATCTTGTAATAATGTATATATATAGTGTTAGTAAAGTTTGTTATGCCATATTCTTTATAAATTGCTTGTTTTTAGGAATCTTTTATATGAGATATCTTTAAGGTATCTTTTATTTCCAGTTTTCAGATTATAATGACACCGATTTTTTTTCATTTTATAGAAGAACTTTTTGTAATTTATCTTATGAAATATTTTGATATCACAATAAAATGAAAATTTAGAAAGCTACCCCAGTTGGTGATATTAATGTTTGTTCATTGCAAACAATCCTGCCATATTCTAAAATTGTTTTCTATGAAACATTTTTACTAAATCGAAACTTAAAAGTCATATCGTGAATGTACTATTAAAATTATCCAAACCAAAATAAAAGAAAACTCATAGACGTATTTATGTTGTTTTAAATTATTATCTCTGTAACTAAAAAAACTACCTATATCAGTGCCTATTACATAACCCTATTCAATATATATTGAACATATTCTAATATGGACTTGTGTTTCAGAAATGGTATATTTAAAAAAAGGTTGGTGGGAAATAAGACACAATATTGATTTGTTATTTTCTCTTGATTTGTGTATTTTATATTTTTCTATTGATTTGTTATTTCTTTATTTGTTCCTTTTAGTGGCGATATTTAAGTTTATAATCTTTCTGTCACTAAGTTTCAACTTATAATAATCTTTAGCTCTCAAAAATATGTTACCGAATTAAAATTCTTGATTTACTATATTAAAGAAGAGTAACTAATTAAAATTCTTGATTTACTATTTTAAAGAAGAGTAACGAATAAAAATTCTAAAGTGACAAGCTTCACTTTTAGGTTGTAATTTATTGAATTTATTGAATAATATTAATCATTTTTCAGTATTTTAATGCTTGTTATTTCTGTTGAAATAGCATATAGATTTCGTAAAAACATGATGGAAATATTTTAAATAAAATAAAATTTATAAATGACAATTATATTTTTAATAGTTGGATAATCGAATATTTTTTTCATAAAAGAATTAATTTGGAACGTGATTACATTTATTACTATTTTCCATATTATATTATGAAACTGCAATATTTAAAAAATGTTGTATATACTGATGTGAGTAAAAGTATAAGACAAAAATATGTATAGGAAAATGATTTAATCAACATTTTTTATGATTTAATTTCGAATAATTACTTGAAGTTATCAATAATATTATTGATAATCACAGTAAGTATTATTCATTGAATTGATTGTTTATAAATATGTAAAAATGTATTCGATTATTTTTTAAGCAAAAGATTTATTTTATCCCAAATAAATGCACTAAAAAATTAAATAACCTTCTTAAATCAGAAACAACAAAATGTTTAAAAGCAAACGATAATTTTTAGATTTCTTAGTGAAATTGATTTAAAACAAAATTATGTTAACTTTTACATGAACTGTGTGCAATAAGCAATATTTTACTAACATTATTGAAACTAGGCAAATGTCGAAATTATTACAGAATGTTTTTAAAGATAAATTTGAAAGTGATTATAGATAAATTTATGAAAGTAAATATAGAAAAGTTTGTGCAAAATTATATGTAGCTTGAATTTAGATGGTATTACTTAATACTATATTCCATTATTTAAAATGCTATAATTTATACTATAATATAATGAATTCCCATAAATATCAGGTAAGTTTAAAAATTTTAATATCAGTAAAAATAAAAATATTTTAAAGTCAATAATTATTTAAAGTGTATCAGGGTATTTATCAATTTAAATAGAAAAAATTATAGTACTGAAAGCTTAATTTTAAACTCAATAATACGAGGAGCTTATGATAATTTTTATATTAAAATTGTGTGCAATTTATTAACTAATATGTTTCTTTTAGTTCATATTTAGATATCTAAAATAAAACTTTGACACTATAAAATTCCGATTTATTCTAATTTTGATTCGGATTGAATTAATTCACATGTTTATAATTTTATTTAAAAATCGTATCTACTGAATGACAAAATTTTATTCATATCAATCTGTTGGTAATATGTATTCGTTGATATCATCACAACAAAAAATAATGCCATATCCCACTATGTGTGCGTGGAAGATTAAATTATCATGATGTATTCTTTTTTGGAAATTTATCAATTTTTATGTGAAATTTTCAAAGCAAAATTGGGCTTTGCCAATTATATCCAATTTAAAAAAATATTTTTTTAAAGTTATTATTTCTTTTATTTATATCAACCAGATTGGAAAAAAGAATTGTTTACCTTCATCATTATTTCTATGATTTTCACTCCAATTCTAACAATTATAAAATAATAAGAATTACATTACTGTCAAGATGGCATTTGACATTAATTTCCAGACAATTGGTAAGACGGATATAAATTTCTACTGGAAATTCTATGAAAACGTTAACTAACATAAGTATAAAGCTCTAGATATAGTCTAATATTATCTAATGCAGTGAAAAATATACTTATGGCCAAATTAGTCAATTTTTAAATGTCTGTGGAAAATGATTATGAATATCATTTCGACTAAGAGCTACCAGCTGTCTTTTAATAATTACGGAAAACACAAAAAGTATCAATATACATAATTTATAAAATTATTTTAATATTGAAATTAACAATAAATTATTATTACTTTTTTGAGAAAAAAGATGCTAATATTTATTTGATGAAACGAAAGTTGTTTTTTTTAATCTTAAACCCTAACGAAATGTATTGAAGTATTATTTTTTATTTAATAAAATTAATTAACACATAATATAAATTTAATAAACAGGTTCATTTTTATATACTAACCATTATACTAACTATACTATAATATATATGCTAACTATACTGTAACATATACTAATTATACTATAATATATACTAACTATACTATAACATATACTAACTATACTATAATTTATACTAACTATACTATTCTTTTTATATGCAATTCCAAAAGCAATAAAAATACAATGATTAGAAAAAAAATATTAATCTTAGAATGTTAACTTCATGATATAATTATAAAATATTTTTTAAAAAAATTCTTTTTTTATAATATCTACCAATGAGACATATAATGAAAAGTAAAATGTTTAGAAAATAATTTTAAAGTAAAAATTGTTTGAAATATGAATTTTCTGGTCTAAACACTTAGTAACTAATTTCTGTTAACCATTTAATGATATGCATTTTGTTTCATATGACATATTCATTTTGGCATATTCAAACATTACGTAATTTGGTATTAATATCAATTTATCTTCTCTATCTCTATAATTAATGAGAAAGATTATGCAAGTGAGAGAGAAAAAGAGAACCAAATTTGACACAGATAATATTTAAAAAGTAAGAATGTGCGTATGGGAAGGACTTATTGAAATTTGCTTAAGAATCTTACTTTAAAAAAAGTAAACTGGATTTTGGCTTTTTTCAGTCTCTACTTACATCATAATACTGATTTTTACTCTATTTTATAGTTAATTTTTAACGTTTTAATGACGCAAATTTAAATTCTTTGCATTTTCCTTTTAAATTATTTTGCAACGACAAATTTAATTGTTGCACTGAAATTCAAAATGTTTTCAACATACTGTTCACAAATAAAATAATATTAGTGTATTCTACTAAATTAAAAACATAAATTTAGATAAAAATTAGTTTTTTTGGTTTTTTAGAATTTTTTTTTTTTTTTGCTCTTGCGATACCTTAATTTTGTTTCTATGTTAATTTCAGGTCTTATTATACAGGGTGCATCAGAGACACTTACTTATTTAAACAAAAACTACAGAGTGGTGAATTGGGAGGATAGAAGGATGATAGGTTGTGCTACTGGAGGAAAAAGTCCACAAGTTTGTGTTTACTTGTAGTCAGTTGCCATCATTCTCTAATCTAGAGAACAACGGGCCTTCGTAGTCAAGTGCTCTATTTCTAAAGGTCGCTCACTTGTTGCTGCGCAACGTGCTTTCAGCACTCGCTTTGAAATTCTTTTTCACAGACCAGTTTCTTGCTGTAATTTGATTCTGTCGTGGGTTAACTCATTTCGGGAGTGTCGCTGAATATAGAAATGGGCATCAACGGACCACCAAAGCTCCGGAAAATGTCTAAAGAGTGAGGCAGTCAGTTCTGCGTTCAGTTCAGAAACACGCAGCTGCTCTGGGAATTTCTGACACCACTCTTCGACAAATTCTTCATCAAGACTTTCCATTTCTGCCCTATAAATTGGCTGTTGTGTAATAATTAAATGAAAGCGATTTTGTTGAAAATACATGTGAAATGCTGCTTACAACCTGCCTGAAGACGCGGTCTTTTTTTTTTTTTAGTGACGAGGCTGACTTTGAAATCCCTGGTTTATGTCGATCGACCACGGACCATAGATAACCTCAAGAACAACATTCGCCATGCCATTGCCAACATACCGAATGATATGCGGCAAAGAGTGAACACGAACTTCAAATATCGACTCAATCAGTGTATGCGCAATGGGGGGCACCATTTAACCAATGCCATTTTTAATAATCCAATAAAAAACAATTTAACCAATCCAATAAAAAACAATTTAAACAAGAACTCAAGTACTTTTGTTTTTTATTGATCTATCAAATACGTACGTTTCTCTGGCGCACCATGTAGCAAATTGTTGTCATGTAAGTGAACTCAAAGAATGCGAATCCTGCAACCCACTAAGCTACCTATTCTGTCCTCATTTAAACTGCTCTGAATAAAATATAAAACCTTCTCCCATCATTTTCAAAAAGAAGTTTGGAGGCTCCAATTTTATTTTCGTCTGTGTATGCAACTTTAAAAATGGCACATCGTTATTTTCTTTTTCTGCAGAAGCAATATTTGATCCACAGAAAGATTTCCTTTCATAGCTTTGTATATAATCTTCCAAGGGAAAGATTTTTTTAACATTTCGTTTTCATGTTATCATTCCTTTTAAAAAGTGGTCAATTTACATTAGAATTTGGTCTTGAAATTATATTGTAATACAATATTTTCACAAAAAGTTTTTTTGAAGTCTTCAAGACGAAATATTAAAAACATTTCATTTTTTTTACATCAATCTCTACTTTTCAAACATTTACAGACCTTCTTCTTCTTGTATACAGCCAACCACCCCCCCCCACCACTGAACGTAGCAGTATCGACAGGATTTGTCGTGTTCGACTGCTGTAATAAGTATTGTCCAACCTTACATGGACCGATCAGTCAAATTAACATTCCTTCCGGGGTAGTAAATAGCTGTCTTTCTCACCACCTGCACCCACTCAAACAGTTGGAATGAAACTATCCATCTTTAACATCATGTCTTTCAGGGTTTTGAGATGACCTGGTACCATCAGTACTGTACTTAAAAGACCTTTACAGATTAACATTCAGACCGAATATCACATAGCTACTCAATCACACGTATTGTAACTAAATCAATCACACATATTATAGCTAATTAACTTGAAATCTCTGTAATTATTGCTTTTAGATAAAAATTTAAAATAGTCCCTTTATCAAGATGCAGACAATTTTTTATTTGATATTTCTAAATTAATACTATAAATACTTTGGGGTTATTAGCTGCTCGAAGAAGGCGGCTATTTTCTAAGACATGTGTACTTGATTACTAAGGAAATGGTATAAAACCATCATTTTTTTCAATGATAACTCGTCAGATAGTTTGTATCGAATTCTAAAAATCTTACAAAATGAAAAATTAATAGCTAAAGTAAAAAACTTTTTACTATTATCTGAAACATATATCAGACCTTGTGGTAAGATCTTGACATCGGAGCCGAAGGGCTTCAGGCTCGAAACCCGATTCCACCTAAGAATTGGCGTATAAATGTGTCTGAATCACGTCAAATCCATTTGAGTCAAATGTCCTACCGCAGATGAGGAGGAAAAAGTGCCAGCTCAGATGTCATCCTCGTTATCTGACTTTGATTAAAAATTAAGAGGTTTAAAACAGCCCTAGCGTTGCTTTAAAACTGGATGCTAATATAAAGTTTGTTGAACATTTCTCTAGTTACCATAAACTTATTTTAAGTTTAATGAAGAATTTCTAAATGAATTTTATATTTGGCTGAGTGTTACTATGAATCCCATGTATTAATTACCAAAAACGCCATGTATTAATTACCAGGCATTAGTATTGCATGCTCAAAATTGCTCTTAAATCCCTCTTTTTTATTTTTGTTTATTCCAGAATTTTCTTAAGATTACTTCAAAGCCTTAACATAATTAATTTTTATCAAGTTTTCAGGTAGCTTGCAATGCATTATCTATTATTTCGTGAACCATCCTGCTCTTTTTTTGTTGTTCTTTTAATTTTTCTTATTCTAAAAAAATTTAATTTCAGTTAGTATAATCATTATAGATTTGAAAATCAAATTAATGATTGGACAATTTATAAAACCTTGAGAATTTTCCCTGTTTTAGAAATAAATAATCTCTCATAAATAGTCTGCATTTTTTTCTAAAACATATAAATAAATGTTGGATCGATCGTGTGTTATATGCAAACAGTTTTGCTTATATTTGTTTTGCAGTTACAGTTTTATTTATAGTTATGTATTTAAAGAACAAGAAATCGTCTGAAAGTAATATTTTCTCGTCTGTTTTGAATAAAATGTTTTGGCATAAGCTCGAAAAATTTTTGAATTGTTTTTTTCCTTATTTATTTTTATATATTTTGTTAGAAGAATTTTTATATTTAAAATAATTTCCAGATTTATTTATAAATTATTTTTATTAAATATTTTGAAAATAGCAATTGCTTTTTTAAATTTTTTGATCAATTTTTAAAAAAAAATTCTACATGTTATCTAATGAAATAAGCATAAAATGATCTTTTTCATGTAAAAATATAATCGTAATTTCAATAAAAATATCTTAAAAACTATAATTAAACCTTCTTTTTAGCAACATTCAAATATTATTCATTCTTAGCTACGATAATTCAAACCAGTTTTTTCTTCTAAATTTAAGATGACGAGAACTCTAATTTATTTTAATTTATGTATGAAAATTTTAAATAAATATCTGCTTATAAAACTAATAAATTATTCATGATAAACAACTTCGAAAATTTACAAAATTCCCTGCTGGGGATTAAAATACTAATGTTTTCGAATGCTCAGAGGTAGAGATTTAGATGAACATGAAATTTTGTGGTAAATCCAATACCAATGGTAAAGTGCATTTTCACCAAGTTACGAAAATTTCACCCAGCAAATTTATTCCCGGATGAAAGAGTTTTTATATTCTGTAGTATCTAATATGAATCTGTATCTGATTGAAAACTAAGTATGATTTTTTTCTTAATTTAATATAATTCAGCTATTTAAGTAGAATAACAGTCGGAATAAAAGTTTTTTTTAGAAAATTATCATTTTTTTATTATTATTATTCGTTTTGCCTATTGATGACAATATTTTTGATTCGCTTAAAATATTGATATAATCTATGATTTATTCTAGTATTGTCTTTTAATGTTTCGTAATATTTCCAATATAATCTGTTTTTATACCATCATTTCAACTACGCAATATGTTTTTTAATACTTTCCCTAAAATATCTCTTTCTTATTTATAGTAATAATTCCAATGCAATTTATTATTTTGCAATCTGTTCAATACGCAATCTCTTTTTTCTAAAATTCCCACTGAATTGTTTTTGTTTTTTGAATTTATTATACTGTTTCCAATATAATTAGTTTTAATGCAATCTGTTTTTCTAGTACTTTTCCTGAATTATCTCTTTTTTAAAAAAAAATATTGTAATATTTCCAATTCAGTTTTTTTTTGGAACTCTCACTCAATTAATACTCGTTAAATTTATCGTAATAGTTCCAATATAACTTTTTCTGCAATCTGCTTAACACACAGTCTATTTTTCTAATACTCTCACACAATTATTTATCTTTTAATTTATCACAATATTTTCAATATATTTTTTTGTAATCTTTTCCATTACACACAATGTTTTTTCCAATACTCTCACTGAATTATTTCTTTTCTAATTTATCCTAATATTTCCGATATACTTACCTCTTTGCAATCTGTTTGTTTCCTAATATTTACACAGAATAATTTGTTTTTCTAATTGAACACAATATTTTCTTGTTTTATGCAATCAATCCAATTATGCTTTTTCTTCTAATATACAGCCGACCACCCCGCCACCACTAAACGTAGCAGTATCGACATGATTTGTTGTGGTCGACTGCTAAATAAGTATTGTCCAACCTTACATGGACCGATCCGTCAAGCTAACATTCCTTTCGGCACCCAATCGTGCAATCTGCTTTTTCTATTGCTCTGAAAGAATTATTTCTGTTTTAATTTATCATAATGTTTTCAATATTATAATTTTTGTTGCAACCTGCTCAGTTTTGATGTTTTTTCCTAGTAATATCACTGACATATTTCATTTCTAATTTATTGTAATAACTCCAATAGATTCTATATTTTTGAAATCTGTTTTTTTTTTCTAATACTCACATTGTATCTTTTTTTTCCGAATTTAACACAATGTTTCGAATATAATAATTTATTTTGGAATCTGTTCAGTTATGCTATAATTTTTCTTTAGTAATTTCCCTGATTTTTCAAAAACATTCATTGTAATATTTGTAATATAATCTGTTTTTATGTTATGTTTTCAACTATGCAATCTGTTTTTTTCTATTTCGCTTACTTTATTTTCCCTTTTAATTTATCGAAATATTTCCAATACAATCTGTTTTTATACATTGAACTACTAAATTATTGGAACTACGAAAATAAACATCAACGCAATGGTTTGGATTATTTATATTCAACATATTGAAAACAGAATTAAACTTTAAAAAATATCTTAATTATTTTGTTAAAAGAGTAGCTATTTTAATAATTTTCGAATTTTTAACTATTATTAAATGATAGTATCTGTAATTTTTAACTATCAATACATGATTTTCTGTTCTATGGAATCTTTCAATCAGTTTATTTTATAGTGCAAAACTTCATTCGTTTGGTATCATTATGTAAACAAAACTGAGAGCTTCATTATAATCAATTAGAGAATAAATTAAAATATATCATTGAAATAATTGATATTCAAATGCACAGAATTTGGGAACTAATTCACTTGAAATTGATAACAAAAATAGAGTGATAGAAAAATATAATCTATAACATAAATAATAATCTTAATCTTTCAATAAAATAATTGAAACAAACAAATCGGAATGAAGCAAAGCATGAAAAATATTTTTCATAAGAAACCTTTATGAATGGTTTAAATGAGATATTTTTTTCTTGATTAAAATCTAACTGATATACCCGACATTGAGCAGGGTTATAACACCTTAATAATTGGTATTTTAATGTAGCGATATATTTTAGTATAATATAACGCACAAAAATACTTTGCCGCCATCATTTTTTAGAATTAAAATAAAAAATAAAATGGGACAATTTATGCAAAAAATGGCGAAAACTGAAAGAAAATGCGAACCACTTCGTGAAATATCAATTTCAAATTATTTTTGCATTATCAGCAACTCTGATAATGTTTATGAGCAAGGTTTTACGTAAGTTTTCACAAAAATAAAATCTATGATATCCAATTTCAAATTATCATGTCAGAAATGTATTGTAAGCGATGATAATATAATATATCTATGGATAATTGTCCCACTCATTTGAAAGACTGATAATTCTAAGTAGCTTTAAACAAAATAAAATCTGCGCAATGCTCTTTCGCAAAACAAAGCAAATATGAAGGCTGTATACGCGAGCAGATGTTTTATAAAAATAAACAATATTCAAAAACAGATGTTGCTGCCAATCTTTCCAGCATAAAAACCACTCAAAAAATTATACAAGAACGTGTGACTTTGGCGACAAGCATATTGTAAAACTGTTTATAATATAGAGTGGTTATTTATATAGTATATATATAATATAAAAATTAAATTAAAGCATTTAATTTGTATATATCTAACAGATGGATTCATAGGTCGCAGCGTTTCTTTAAAAAGACCCATTTCTATGTTTCTATGAATCACACAAGTAAAACAAACACCAATTTATAAGCCTACGAAATTTAAGAACACAACTATAAAAGAAATTTGTGAATTTTGATCAAACTTTACCTTTAAAACTTAATTATTTTCTGTGTTATTTCTTTATTATGCATATCTTAATTTTCCACACAATTTTCTTTAAAAGTTTGCCTAAACTTCTCCTTATTTTTGAGCAAAATATAAAGAAAATATTTTCCACAATTTGCATTTTTGTGGAGTTCAAAAATTCTACGCATTTCAATTTTTTTCTTCTCTCCTTTTTATGGAAATACAAAGTGGTGGAGTTAAAATCCCCTATAAAAATTCCCCAATTCACGATCCTAGTATTTTTTCCCTTTTCATAATAGTTTTTGAAAAGAATTCTTCCCTAATAAAAGAAGTTGCACAAAAGTGTATTCTTCTAGTATCAATTCATAATTTTTTCTGACGCTTTACTGGCAGCATGTTGCTTCAGATCAGAAAAGCAATAAAAATGCACTCAATTTTTATGAGATGAGGTTTCTTTTAATACGCTTTGATTTCTTTGCATTTTCGCCCAAACATCTTCTTTTTTGTTATGTTTTGGTAATCATAATAAAATGGTTTTTACTTTATTATCTCTTTTCATGCTAGATAAAGCCAGATGGTAAGGTTTTTCTGAAAAAGGAAAAATTGGAAGACATTGTACTTTTATTTTAGAAATAAATTACTATCACATGAAACTGTGTCATTTTGTTGGTGTATTTTATTCGTTTTGATTTTTATTTCTCCTACGGTGAGAATCTAATTGTAAGAAGGGGAATTATTATTATTTCATTTGAATTATCAAATTTCAAATGAAAGATATCAAACTATTTTTATCATGTCATAACATCCTGTTTTCATTAGGTGGCTTTGTATAATAGAAGGCAACAAATAATT
>JAPMOQ010053115.1:200753-211778 GCA_026543055.1 Argiope trifasciata | reverse complement strand
CATTTTGAAGGTAAAATTTATGGTTTAGTGAAAGTAATATTGTGCACATTTTGAAGGTTAAATTTATAGTTTAGTGATAGTAACGTTGTATGCACCTTCCAGATAATATTTTTAATTTTGTAATGAAATTTTAATGCAATTGTTAATATGCTTTGATCTAGAATGGTGATGGATTATATTTAAAGTACGTAAAACTTTTTTACAAAGTGGAATTATTTAAATCTATTCCGAGTAATTTCCCCAAATCACGATCACGATTTCTTCTTTCTATCTTTTAATAATATTAAAAATGATTCCTTCCAGAGAAAAAGAAAATTCATTGCTTTATTTAAAGCAAATTTTTCGACGCCCCAACTCTAGCGTCTTGGTTCAGAGCAACTCTCCTAATGAAAATACACTCAACTTTTATGAAGATGGGGCATTATTTTAATACACTTTATTTATTTTCTCCACGTTTTTCTCCCTAACAGTTTCTTTTTTTGTTTTGTGATCGTAGTTATTATGAAAATGGTTTTTATGTTATTGGCTCCTTTTATGAGAAAAACGCAATAAAATCCCAGATGGTTATTTTTTTTAAAGGAGTGGAATATTAAGTGTATTTTCTTCCGTATTTCCGTATTTTCATTTAAAGAAAACATTTACGTGTGAAGTAATTATATTTCGAATGCCGTAGCTTTCGAAATTTTTGGTTTATCTTATTTTTATGCGCGTATATCTATATGGTCTTTACATACAACGATAGCCAATTTTACATGTTAACAAAACACAAACTGGAACACATTTTTAGAATTAAAATTGAATTCCAATCGCGGAATATTTTAATTCAGTTATATTTTTCAAATTTTTAATGATATATTTCGAATACTAATCTTTAGTGTAAAAAATTTAATTAAAAAAATCAGAATCAGCTCAAACTTTGCCTAATTGTAGCCCTACACAAATATTTCTTGGGGGCCCTTTTGCTTTACTACTTCAGTAATACTTGCGATAGATTAATGAAGATGCTAACATAAAACTGACAGATTTAACGCTGTATTGATGTTTTGTTTAAAATAAGTACAGCAAAAAATGAAATGTAAAATATTTTTTCTGTTCATTTTGCGTTATCTCTCTGATATTGGGGCCCCATCAGGGCAACTGCCCCATATGCCCCTGTCGTAGTCAAGCTCTGACCAGAATCATCCACAATCAAAGTTAAAAAATAATAAACTGTACAAGTTAAAAAAATATATAATTAATTTTTCGAGAAAATTCACAGAATTAAAATTAAATTCCAATTATGGAATATTTTAATTCTGCTACATTTTGCTTGGTTTTTTATTTTATCTTACGAACATTTATATGCAGTTGAGAAAAAAATTAATCTAATCAGAATTATGCAAAAATAGAATTAGAAAACAATTTCACAATTTTCACAACGGCGTTAGCTCAAAATCCGAATTAAAAAAAAAATCTATACGTTCAAAAATGAAAGCCCTATTTCTCAAACAAATTTTCAAAATTAAAATTATATTCAATGTACTCGACATTTTAATTTTGCTATCTTCGTCATTTACACACAAACATATGTATACATTATTGTTATTATTATTATTATTATTAGAATTTTTTTATAATTCGAACATTTCGCTTTAGCTAAGAAGGATTAATTTTAAAAAATGCAAACACATATCTATATTATCCAAGGTCATAACTGAAAAAAAAGCTTACAAATTTTTCAAAAGTTTCTGTAATAATAATTAAAAAAAGATAAAATACTTCATAATAACAAAATTCCATTTTCTGAATTTAAAAAATCATTATAAATTTTATAAATTATAAAATTTCTGAAACATATTTTCAGATTTAAATTAAATTCCAGCCACAGAACATTTTAATTCTGTAATCTTTTTTCAGCTTTTAAATGTTATTTACAAACATATATCACTAATTAAGATTTTTTTTTAAATCGATTAGTTATTGTCCAGATGATGCCAAAAATGTTTTCGCTAGTTCATTGCACAAAACACTATTGAGTTAATGACAGTTTTTTTATTTGCCAAAAAGCCAAATAAAAAAAACAGGAATCAGAAAAATTATTCCTGTATAATCTAAATTTTTATAATATTATTTGCAGTAAACTTTTATTCATAAAGAACTGATATTTATTTTTCTTCCTTTCTCTCTCTATTTTTTTTTCCGAATCATTTTTTTTTTTTTGTCAATTATTTTTTTCTAGTTCAATTTTTATTTTAGCTAGCTGTCAATCATTTATTTTAGCTAAGATAACACCAAGTAATAAAGAAATTGAAATCTGCTATTTTAAATTATTAAATGAGAACGTTTTTTAAAATTATTTTGCATCAATCAGACAGAAAAACATCGTGTTCTCACATGACTCATATTTCAGAATCAGGAACATTTATATAAGCTATGATTTTTTACCATCACAAAATCAATCTAGTTCTAAAAATTTTTTTTCTCTTGAGCTCACAGTTTTTCCCCCTGTAAAATCGGGGAAAAATCGGACATTCACATGACTACCAGATTACGCATATTTACAAAACGATAGAATTTTTCCCCCATATCAGAATTGTTCGAACTCCAAAATTTTCTCAAGTCGAGGATTGTTTTTTTTTTTTTTGGCTAAAACCCTGTTTAAATTGCGTTTGAATGATCACATGACTATTGTGTGATTGTCAGATTTTAGAAAGATGAAGGCGTGTTTTAACTATCACAATTGTTCAAACTCAAAAACGTTCTTAGACAACTGGAAAAATAATTGAACATTTATTAAATATTATAATCTTATATAACTTTCAATACCTACATCACTGTTCCGCGTTTATTTCCATTTTCCTCTGTGTATTTTTAGGCGATTAATTTTTTTGACCCGCCCTTTATTGGCCGGATGGTGGAATCCGGTACATGACGGACATTCGCGCTAATCTGTAATTTTTCCTTGGCGATAAATCACCAAATGTTACAGCCTTCATTAACTCTTCTAATAGTCTTAAAAGCAAGAAATTGATGCCGCAAAAATTATATTACCAATTCCCTGTCCATGGATTTTGAGGTTTTACAAACCCAAACCAAAACAGTACCACATTCTCTTATAATGGTAATAATAATAAATCTCATTTCCATTTTATTCTCTGTGATTTTTTTAGACATTAATGTCTTTCGACCTTTCCCTTTATTGGTCAGACGATTCAATCCGGTATATACAGGACATTCGTACCAATTTGTAATTTTTCTTGGCGATAAGTCGCTAAATGTGACAGCCTTCCTTAGCTTATATAATAGTCTTAAAAGCGAAAAATTGATGCCACGAAAGCGGTAAATCAACAACCCTGCCCATGGATTTTGAGGCTTCACAAACACAAATCAAAACAGAACTATAGAAAAGAAAATGAGAATGAAAGCGGGAAATGCAAATGGGATTTGTTATTATTATTATTATGAGAGAATATGGTATAGTTTTGGTTTGGGTTTGTGAATCCTCAAAATCCATGGCCAGGGAATCGGTGATTTATTGTAATATTTCGCTTTTAAGACTATTAGAAAAGCTAAGGAAGGTTGTCACATTTGGCAACATATAGCCAAGAAAAAATTACAAATTGGCGCAAATTCTCCGCCGTGTACTGGATTCCATCTTCTGACCAATAAAGGGCTGATCAAAAGAATGTGACAACCTTCCTTAGCTTTTCTAATAGTCTGAAAAGCGAAAAATTTATGCCACAAAAACAATAAATCACCAATACTCTGACCATAGATTTTGAGGCTTCACAAACCCAAACCAAAACATTACCATATTCTCTCTTGACAAAAAAAAAAAAAATGTAGATAACTTTGTTCATTAAGAAATAGTTTCAATAAGTTTTTTTTTTACCTGAATAAAAAGTTAAACTCAAAAGAATCATAACAACAATGCTTAACAAAGAAATTTTAATATAAAATCTGCCTCTTCTCTTTCGAAAACAATCCCGATTGATTTTCGATTTTTTTTCTTCCATAGAACATTTTTGCTTCCATATATTTCGCTTTGAATGAGTATTCTATATTTTTTACTCCAAAACTAAATTAACCTGATCGTACTACACAGCTTAGAGAAATAACAAACATCTCAAAATCACATTTCCTTTACCTAATTTGCTGAAATACACCGTTGCCAACTACAGGATGTAATTTCTTTGCTAGGAAGAAGTATTCGTCGTCTCTTCTTCCCGCAAATAACTATCTTGTGCTGTAATGTCAAGGGGCATCCAGATTAAAAGTCGAGATTTAATTTACGTCCGTTGGAAGAATTCTAATTAAAAGGCTGCAAGTCCAAGAAATTTGAGTTCTGCTTATTGATTTCGAAAAAATTCTGTGAAATAATATAATTTATGTTTTGGTAGTGGTTTGGATTCGAGATGTTTTTTGGTGTTTGAGTGTAGCTTTCTTTGAGATGCAAATTCTAAAATTTTATCCATAAGTTTTTGATTTACTGAATATTGTTATTATATATAATTTAACAAAATGAGTATGTTAAATTTATTTTATCGAATGTGGTATAATTCTCTGCTTTTATTTTTATTTGTAGTACAGGTTTATTACAATTAAAGTTCCACTTCAACCAATATAGTCAAACTTGGTAGTAGCTTAAGGTAGATTATGGAAATTACTTTTCTAAAAAAAGTTTAAAAACTCAACACCAAGAGTGATATAATCAATAACATTAAGCAAAATATATGAAAACATGTTAGAAAGCATGTTCAATGTGGTTTCCACTAGTTTCTGAAAACAAATTAAATCGCATTACTGTATTCTCAAAAGTAGCGTTTAACATATCGAGTGAAATGTTATGCACATGTCAGTGAATCGTATCTTTCAGTTTTGAAAAATTGTTTGAATTATCACTATAAACCGTGGTTTTGAGACAATACACAATGTAACACGTTTCGGAAATGATTAGACATATTTTAAGTCAGTGTCTTCAAGTCCTACTTTGCTTACCAATATTGCATTCAGCGCCATTTTACCCTGATGGCGAATTTTTGAACTCGCCAAATTCTTATGACATCCTTTAAATTATCACCAAGTCTGATAATATTTGGTCCAGAAATTTTTCCTTGTTCGAAAGTAAAATTTTAGTTATAACCAAACTCATTTATTATTTTCATAAGGAAAAGATAATTTTGTGAGCCAAATGATATTTTTACAAATATAAGGCTCATGCATAAAGGTCAACTTTCTTAAAATGTTATGAGTATTCGATAAAAATTTTAATAAATTGCGGAGCAGTTTTATTAGACACCCTTCAATTAAATGCATGTGTTAAACATAATTTTTTGAAAGCAAGACACTTATTTCTTTTTATTATATTTGATATAGAATAGTTTAGCTATTACTAATAATTTAGCTATTAGTGGAAAGAATTAATTTTGTGCAACAAATGATGATTTTCAAAATGCAGTATCTGTGCGTACAGGGGAACATTCTTAAAATATTTTAATGACGAAAAACATATCATAAAATATTGAGTTCTCTTAGTAAGTAACATTTGGCGAAAATATGTACGAAATTTAGTTTGTTGATTTTCGGTATATTTGTTTGTCTCTTATCACACCTTTTTAAATTACATTTCACTTTATGTTTTAAAGAAAAGGATAATTCCGCTTGTAAACTTTTTAAAAATCTCTTTGTGGATATAGGTTCACATTCTTAAAGTATTCTGAATGATGAATAAAAGTTTTCGTCAAGTATTGCACCTTATTATAAAATAAAATTAGCAAACTCTGTATGCAAAACGCATTTTGTGAAATGTAGTGCATTTATCTGTTCATATTACATCTTCTAAGATATATGTTAATACTTTTACTGTCATGCCTTAAAAGCCGGGGTCCTGGCTCAGAGGTAACGCGTCTTCCCAGCGTCCTGGGTTCGAGCCCTGATTCTGGCGTGGTTGTTTTTACCTTCTGCTCTATCTGTGAGAAGTGTGAATAAGCCCGCCTGTAAAAATGGGTTGTGTAAGCAAATGTGTGTGTGTAAACTTCATTTGAGCTAGAAGTCAGACTTCTGCTTCTGATACTCAGGGGTCTTTACACTCAAAAGTCACTTCATCACCTTTCACCTCTTTTGCCTTTTAGATAGTGTCCTATGACACAATATGTTTTCCGTTATATAGCATATACATTATTTTTTATTCATTTTGCCAAGAGGAACAATTCTTCGAAGTTCCTACTCGTTTCTTCCATGTTAATTTATGGACTTTTACTTCAGCAACTTATCCTCCTGAGAGATGATCATTTAAAATCACTAAATGTAACTTTACTACACATTTCGTCACACCACCTAAACTTGCATCTTCTTAATTTTGTCACCCATCCTCGAAAGAGCTCAAATTTAAGGAACTTCCTCCATCCTCAAAAGAGCGCAAACGAGCCGGAACGATTTTCACGCACTTCTTCCTTTTACGAGCAGCATAAACGAGCTCCAGAGAAATCTCGCCATTGTCATTACAGAGATGTCTGGTGCAATTTCATGCATCATCAGGGGGTATTCCTAATAGTTATGAATGATATCTTTATCTTTTAGAGTGGCGTAGAAATAGCATGAGAGTTCGTGCTCATTTGTTACGCCACTGCGAAAGAAATAAGTGTTTTTAAATATTTAGCAAAGAACCAAATTTCATCTACAAGGTGGTGAAGTTCAGAATCTTTGATAAAGGTTTTATTATTTAATAATGGGCAATATAGTACTTATATTTTTCTTGTACTTATACGGTTTTTCTGGCATCCTTATATCCTCATGATAAAAAATAAATATTAAAAAAATCTATCATCTAATAAAAATCTATATACGATTTTCACCACTAGCAGAATTTTTTATTAAATTTTTAATACTGCATTCGCATCAACTAAGTCTTGATAACAAGTGAACACAGAATTCATGTGTGTTTTTCATATGTAATATCTATCTTCATATTATTGTTCCAAATATTTTTTAAAATAATTTTTCAGAGTAGAAACACTTTGTAAATGTTTTCATTTAATTATCACTTCTTATATGTTTGTAAAAATGTTATATATTCTTAATAGTTATTTTTGTTTGTAATATATGTAACAGTTATTTTTTTTTGTTAGGAATACTTATCATTTCTTATATGTTTGTAAAAATCTTATATTTCTTAATAGTTATTTTTGTTTGCAATATACAGTAAAAGCTCCTTATTCGCGGGGTATATGTTCCATAAATATGCCGCGAGTACAGAAACCTTGAATACGGAATTGTAATTTATATAGGATTATAGGGGATACGTTCCTAGGTGATAAAAAAACAACAAATAGATAAAAAATCAATTTAATCAAAGTTTTTGAACATTTTGATTAATTATCTTAAGGCTTAGGCAATGGTTTGAAGAATTTTGTTATTTTCTCTTGCTTGGCAGTTTTTAAAAGCTCCTTCCATTCAGACTGATACGCAGCAGTCGCATTAGCAATTTGCCTCTTGAAAATAAGACTTCGTTCCAAAGATTGATCAATGTTCATAAAGAAATCGCATAGCTCATTTGTCCTTCTTAAACCTTCACTAAGAATTTTCGAATTAAATGTCATGTTTCAAGTGCTTGTTGAAGCCTCTTCTTCAATGGGCTGTGGATTTAACATTTCCGCCAAGTCGGTTTCAGTCAGATCTTCATTTTGCGATTGAAGCAATTCCTGAATGTCACTCGATTCTATCTGTTCGAACCCATCTCGTCCTATTCCATTCATGATTTCGGCTATGTTTGCAGTTTGCATTTAACAACAAACTAAAGACAAAGTTGTAATCAGATCTATTTTACTTTTTTATGAGCCCATTTGACGGCATTTACAAAGGATATTGGGTTGGATACCTATTGGAATCCTTTTATTATTATGTATGTCCTTATTAGATCAACGAATAAATAATTTTTTAGCAGAGGAATTGGGTCGCATTTTTTAAATCCGCGAATAGTGAAAACGCGAATGAAGGAAGCGCGAATAAGAAGCTTTTACTGTATGTAAAAGTTATTTTTTTGTTTTGTAATAATTATCGTTTTTTATATGTTTGTAATTGTTTTTTTTTTTCAACTGTCAATTATTTGGTTCTGAATGAAATTCCCTTAACATCTCCTTCAAACCATTAAATGACCAGAATTCTTATAAAAACTCCTTAGAATTCTTTAAGATACTTCTTGCTTTAATGAGAGAATATTACATTTCATATTTTTAGGAAACCTTCTTAGGAATTGTAGATAGTGCACTATGATACAAATGTGTTCCGTTATGTAGCATATATATAAATTTTTGTCAGCAATTTGCTACGATGAACAATTCTTCGAGCTTTCTAATGCCCCCAACGCGTTTCTTCCATGTTAACTTACGGACCTTTTCTCCTATCAACTTATCCTCATCTGAGATTTCATCAGAAATCACTAATTGTAACTTTACTACACATTTCGTTACACTACCTAAACTTGTATCTTCTCAATCCTGTCCTCCATCCTCGAAAGAGCTCAAATGAAGGAGCGCAAACGAGCCGGAACGATTTTCACGCACTTCTTCCTTTTACGAGCTCCAGAGAAATCTCGACAATGTCATTACCGAGATGTCTGGAGGAATTTCATGGATCGTCAAGGGAGATTCTAAATAGTTATCAATGATATATTTATCTTACATAGTGGCGTTGGAACGGCATGAGAATCCGCGCTCATTTGCTACGCCACTGCGTAAGAAATATGATTTTTTAATGTTTAGCAAAGAACTAAATTTCATTTACAAGGTGGTAAACTTCAGAAATTTTGATAAGAAATTTGTTATTCAAGTAGTTGGTACATGGCGCAATGCTGCCACCGAAAAAATAATATTAAGGGCAATCAATTAAAAATTTGGCAATGTTTAATCGAAATCGAATAAAGGGTACGACAGCATATATAATACGAAAAAACAAATATTCATTTTTATGTATTAGGTTTGTATATTCCTGTAGAATTGCAAAACTTGGTGTTCTTTCAGAGTGGTAATGAAAGAAACTATTTATTGTATCTCGTGACTCGTTTAATATTTATTTAGAATTTGCAAGTTTAAGGTTAGAAAATGCAATTCAAATATTTCTTTTAAAATTGATTCAACTTAGAAAATATATTTATGCCATAAAATCGTTAAAATAATTTTTTTAAAATTAAGATGGTGCAAAATTATTTGTGCTACAATATTTTTGGTAGTTACAGTAAAAAACGCTGCATTTCAATTAATATTTAAAAATCCCAGGGTTGGTATCCCCAAAACCTTTTACCTCTAAGAAATATCTACAGAATATATTGTCGCCTCTGCATGTTACTTGGACATTAATTCTTGGGAAGTGAACGCTGTTGAGATTCGAAGTGTTTTATTTTATTTTAGACTAGCCGACTTTGGCGACCAGCTGGTTCGCCATGAGTAATGCGTTCTAAAATTTCCAATTAAATCATATATTTTTTAGCCAAAATTTAAGAAATAGTTTAAGTTAAAAGATTCAGTTATTAGTAGTTAAAGAGTCGGTAACTTCATTCGGAAAAACTTTTTGAGTTTAATGCTCTAATAATTTATCAATTAGGCTTCCAAAATATTAAAAATGTTTTTTTCAGTGATATTGCCAAAATGTTAAATGTTTTTTAAAGAAAGCGAAAAAGGGAAAAAATTATTGAATTAATGATCCAGATATTGCAAACGATTATAGAAATATGCCATTAAGACGGGATTTCAATGCATATCCTGTCTAAATTCAGTTAGGTTTACTGTAAATAAAGATAATTTTTGGAATTAATGATATAAATATTGCAAACGATTTCTTAGAATCCTTTGCCTTGCATTTATTTTTTTATAAGATATCACATTTTATATTTATGTTATTTTATCCAGTCACGTGCTGAAAGTTGTATTTCTTTAGATTTGATTTGCGATGATAGTTTTTTTTTTTGAACTTCCGGCATTGTTTTATTTTATTTTATCCAGTAATGTGCTAAAAAAACATGGTTAAAATGAGTTATACATTAAAACACTGATACCATTAGAAATCTAATTTTTTTATCTTTAAATTGATGTAAAACTCATGTTTGTCCGATAATAATTTCGGAAATTATAGCGGAAAAACGTCAAATTTCGCTTACATTTTAATTAATTCAAATTCTAATTAAAAATTCAGAAAAAGGGCTCCGAGGTGCACATTCCCGACCTCCAAGGTATACATGTACCAAATTTGGTAGCTGTAGGTCCAACGGTCTGGCCTGTAGAGCGCCAACACACACACACACGCACACACACACACACACACACACACACACATTGAGCTTTATTATAAGTATAGATAACTGTATTATCCCTATTACAATCCAGTAGGTGTAAATAATAAGCTGATCAAGTATCATCGCAATCGGATGAGCGATTTAGAAAGGCACATGAGACATGTAGACAAGTATTCTTTTTTATTTATACAGTTAATGCGCAGGAGTGTACTTATACTTTTCTTGTACTTATAAAAAAAATTTTTGCAACTTAGATCCTCATGATAAAATTCTATACAAAAAATATTTTCCAGAAAGAAAAAATTGCATTTTTAAATTCTTAATGTATATAAAAAAATATCCCACAACAACAACAAAAAAACAATTTTTGAAGCGAATTTAGTCTATAAAATTGGCAGTCAGATAAAATAACCTTTTCTAGTAAGGATTTTAATGTTTAAGAAGAAAAATTACGGACCTCAGAATGGTCTGTAGTGTAATTCATATATTCAATTTCCATCAACGTGTGAAATGAATGTATGCTTTACAACTGTCATAAAATGTCATGCTTTACAACTGTCAAAAAATGTCAAATTATTTAAGTGATAATGTATCGATTTCTACGTCGATTTATTTGAAGCTCGTATATTGACTGCCGTATTCGTCTTATGAAATTGTTCAATTGAATGTCGCATTCGTTTGTAAGAATCTCACGCCTCTATGGTTACATCCAATTGTATGAAGCTCTTGAATTGCTCGTCACATTCATTCGTTTGAAGTTG
>JAPMOQ010053115.1:174439-199456 GCA_026543055.1 Argiope trifasciata | reverse complement strand
CCTGCGGATTCATAACCATATTAATAAATACACTTGAAGAAACTTCTAGTTCCCAGCTACTTTAATTTAAAAATTCCTGATTGCCTCATGTAAAATATTTTCTACCTCCAAAGAAATTTTTTTTAACTGCGTTATGAAGAGAAACGTGACTTTGAGTAACTATGTGCTTCACTAAGTTGGAAATGAGGATAATATATCTGCCATGAAAAAAAATTGTTAAAATACCAGAAAAGCAGGTTGTTTAAAAATCACAATCTTCGAACTGTTTTGACTGTGGTATAAGATTAATAGCAATATGGGCTTTATTTTGTTTTAAATGAGGTTCAGGTACTCTCAAAAAGGATTTATAAGTGATTTATGAATTTCAATTTTATTTTTCGAATAATATGGACAGTGAAAACATTTTTCCTTAGAGTGGTGCATAAAGCCCTTTCAGAATTAAATGGTCTAGTCTTGTTTCTTTAGTAATATTGCGTTGAATGAAATAAAGAGTGAAAGAAAAGTGTTAAATTTACATCTCTATAGTATATTTTAAATAATTATGTGTACAATTTTTCATTGAAATCCATTAATTTACAAGTATTTTCACAATAGTTTCCGTGTTTCTGATAAAAATATGTTTTAACAAAAACTTAAAAAATGTTCTAAATAGTTTTGCTTGATTTTCCTTTTATCTTTATGAGCTAATAATTATGGATGCATTATTGTTGTTGTCGTGTCCGTGTTTTTCACGGAAAGGGGGTGCAGTAGCTTCTGAGGGTAAAGACCCTTGAGCACCCAGACGGCAGAAGTCTGACTTCTAGCTCACACACACGACACAACTCTCTTTATGGGGCGGTCGAATTCATTCATACACTCATTCATCCATCCGCAAGTCGGCATTTAGATCCAAATCAGAGACCGACTCATCCCTGATTCAGTACCCCCAGAGGTATCGTTTTGTTATGGGAACTTGGAGGATTTTGCAGTCTCGACATATTTAACATGCCCCAACTGCCATTAGCCAACACGGCGGTCTTTGGTCATGACGAGGACAGAACCCGCGACCTTTCGGTTACGAGACTGACGCTCTACTAACCAGGCTACCGCGGCCTGGATGCATTATTATTATGCTTTTAAGAATCTATTTGCCGGCATCCTGGCTTAAGGGTAGCGTGTCTCCCCCATGATATGGGTGGTCCGGGTTCAAGTCCTGGTTGTCCTACCCTTGGTTCTGTTTCTGAGATGTGTGAATGAGCCCTCAGTAAAAAGATGTGGTGCAAGCGAATGTGTATGCATGCTGTCTTCATTTGAGCTAGATGTCAGACTTGTCGATTGGCTTAAATTATTTTATTGTGGCATGGCCAATAGTATGATTCATCTGGAGGACCAGGAATAATTCCAGACCAAGTTATTTAATGTGCAAATGTCTCCGTTTTTCATGTTTCCTCTCATCCCTATTTTGAGTAAATAAATGCATCCTGACGCCCCCCGGAGGATTTTTAATCCGTGGATGAAGAATGAATGATATTATGAGATTTGATATTGATTCTAATGTCAAATTTTAAAGCGTGTCATTCAAGAGACCGTAACTCAAAATGTATATTCATTTTTCTTCATTATTGTTATCATTCAGGTTACAATGATCCGAAAGTTAGCAAAGCTTGGCAGAAGAATTTACTGTTGAGGAAGCACAATGAGGGGAGCAGTATCCATAAAAGACCGTATTTATTGAAGTAAAAGTTCATTGACTCGTTCACGGAGCAAACAAATAATAGGTTGAATTTTAAATAAAGTTACCTCCACCAAACTTTGGTGAACAACCTTTAAAACAGATCCGAACCTCAATGTTTCAATATAAAGACATGGCAAATCATCTTAAATTGGCTGTACAGCTGGTCAAACACATAGTCTTCACTACTCTTTTTAAAGATCTTTAACCTACGCATATTTATACGATTCGAGTTCACCGAATTTGCACAGTAAACACTACCAAAAACAAATAACTTAACTTTGAAAGGTCAGGCTCGAATTCTGTTTATGGGTTGTTTCTTGAGGTTATGGGCCGGAAATGGAAAAACAAACCAAGGACTGAATCAAAGGATTCAGATCCAAATATCTTCTGCATGAATCCGACAAATGTCGAGGGCCGCGGTGGCTTGGTGGTAAGGTCTCGGCTTCGGAACCGGAGGGTTTCAGGTTCGAGACTCGATTCCACCGAAGAGCCGTCGTGTGAGGGGGTCTCTTGCACGTTAAATCTGTCAGGGCAAACGTCCTCCCGCTGGTGTGGTGTGGCGTGGAGAGGGGGTGCCACTTCAGGTGTCGTCCTCGTCATCTGACTGTGTTTCAAAATGACGAGGTCCGTCCAAAAATAGCCCTCGTGTTGCTTTAAACGGGATCTTAATATAACTAAACTAAACTAAAACCGACAAATGTCAAGACCAAGGTGGCCTTGTGGGAAGGTGCAAGATTGGATTCAACAGAAGAACCGTGGTGTGAGGGGGTCTCTTGCACGTTAAATCTGTCAGGTCAAAGTTCCTCCCGCTGGTGAGGTGTGGTGTGGAGAGGGATGTCGTCCTCTGATCGTGGTTCAAAATGACGAGGTCCGTCCCAAAATAGCCCTAGTGTTGCTTCCCTACGGGATGTTAATTTAACTAAACTGACAAATGTCTAACAATTATAATGTAGTGGGATGTGAAATAAAGCATTCTGCAGCAGTCGAAAAACTCGAAAAATGTGTAAAATGCTATTTTCTAATCAAGACTTACATGCAGAACTTGAAAATGACTTTAAAATCTGAAATACAGTTTTTTATATTAATAAAAAATCTCAAACGTGAAGTTAATTTTAATGAAAATACTTTTCATAAAAAATAGAGAGCTTAAACTTGGTTTAGAATGCAATTGATATCTGAAGAATATCCAACAAGAATGCAATGAAGAAATATATTAAAAAAAGAAAGAAAAATTGTTTTTAATGTTTATTTATATTCGCATATTTTACCGAGACATTCCTTCTTTTTGCGACATCCTAAGAATGTTAGTCAATATACTCGAAACAACTACTTGTTTCCTGTTGCCTTTTGTTGTTGTTGTTGCTGTAACAACAGCAATAAAATAATCTCTCGACTGTCATAAGCAAAACATATTCTCCCTCCTAAAAATATTGTTTTATGAAGTAAAACGTGACTTTAAGTAACTCTGTAACCCACTAGACCAGAAATAAGGTTCATATTTCTGTCATGAAAAGAAATACCGAAAATGCGGTATGCTTAAAAATTATTATTTTAGTTTTTTTATTGCAAAAGAAAATGGGCATGTAATATATAAAACGGGACGTAAAAGAAACTTAACCTCTTTCCTTACATTTTTTTTTTTTGAAAAAAATTACAAAAAAAATCATCCCATTTTTTATTTTATTATTAAACACGAGGAAGCAAAACATGTAGATTTTTAGTTGAATTTTTAACTTTTTATGGGTGTAAAAGTATTTAGTTTTAATATTATTGGGTCGTCCGGAAAGTCATTTCGTATTTTTGTGTCAAAATGAAAAGAAATTTTCGTTTAATGAATAAATTATTTATTAAATTATAAAATTGCCATTCTGGTCTAATACCTTTTGCCATATTTTTGGTAGTAACATGATTACACGCTCATAAAAGTTTTGGTCTTTGCTGTTAAAAAAAACTGATCGAGGTGGTTTTTGGCCTCCTCATTTGAAGGAAAAATTTTGCAAATCAGTTCTGGTACTGATGTACTGTTAACACATCTTCTCCACACATATTGGCTAATTTATTTCTGGCTTGAACAGCATTTTTACCTTTTATAGCAAAAAAGAAAAAAATGACGAAAATGCTGTTTATTGCTCTCCATATTTAAAAGGGCACCATCCAAAAACTACTGCGAAGAATCAGCTGCACTTTTTCACACACGAGCCTTGCTATATCAGCTCTTAAAACATAAAATGATTTTGCGGTTTAAGTATGAAATTGGGTGCGAAAAATGCAATTAAATCCTTAGTCAGGAAAAAACGAAATTACTTTCCGAACAACCTAATAGTTTATTATCTCGAGTACTTCTCGGGAGAATAAAAAAACGCTAAATATTAGTCTGAATCTTACTAACACATTCTGCTTCACCCGAGTTATCTCAGGATAATAATTAACTGCAATATATACGAACCCGAAATAACTCGGGACAATCCGGCAAGATGTTAAAGAACGTTTGGAAAGCTTTCACTCATTATATATCATGAAATTGAATAAGGAAAGTTAATATTATGAATTAAATTAAAGAATCTTTGATTTTTTTACCTAAGAAATTTTTAATTAATGAGTTAAAAATCACCATCACAAAAATACAATTTTAAGGTCATTAAGCGTTTTCTTTCTCTATGAAATTTGTTGTTAAGATCTGGATAAGTGGAGTTCTGTTTCCTTTTCTATTATTTTGTACAATAAAAATTGTTAATACTTATTTTCACAAAACCTGTAGATTTATACACTAATGTTTCTGACGAATTTTATTCAGATCAGTTTGTTCAGTATACTATTAGGTTAAATTCGTAATGTTTTTTTTTATAAGCGAGGTAGTCATTGTTAAATTTCAATTTTATTTTCAAAGTACAATTAATTATATTTCCGGTTGTCTAGTAGAAGATTCGCCTATTTTCAAAAAGAATATTTCAAAAGATCTTTTTTTTAAAAAAACTGATTAGCTATTAGTGTCATAATCTTATCTGAATCCATTAATAATTAAAAATAAGTCAATCAAAATGGTTTCGTTATCTTTAATAAAATCGTCTGACAATTTGAACGAAGTCAAAGATTTAATCTTTTATATTTATGTTGAAAAATTACTTTACCCAATAAAAATTATGTTCCAAAAACGGCAAATATGTTTTAAAAGTTTGCATTTTCATTTCAATCAAGTGAGGATTAATATCAGCTATCACGATCATGAGTTTAAAGCAAGTTGTTAACATAGTCTGTCATGTATTCCTTGTGATAAACTCGTTTGTTCGTGAGTTTACAAAAGGTTGTTAATAGATAGTCTGTCATCGATTTCTTGGAATAAATTTTGGCAGATACGTGAAAGAATATCAACATCCTGATTTATATAGGTTATTATTAATTTAAAATTAGAGTAATTTTTTAATATTTATACATTTTTTCGCCTATTGCATGACATTATCTGAAGATCTTTGTAGTAGAGTTTGTATTAACATCAGATTTCTATTATTTATTTAAAATTAGAATTTTTTTTAATATTTACATATTTCTTGCCTGTTGCATGACATTATCTGAATATCTTTGTATTAGAGTTTGTAGTAACATCAGATTTCTATTATTTATTTAAAATTAGAATTCTTTTCAATATTTACACATTTCTTGCCTGTTGCATGACATTATCTGAATATCTTTGTAGTAGAGTTTTATTTACATCAGATTTCTATTATTTATTTAAAATTACAATTCTTTTTAACATTTATACATTTTTTTCTTGTTGCAATACATTATCTGGAAACTTTTTTAGTACAGTTTGTATTAACATCAAATTTCTATTATTTATTTAAAACTGGAATTCTTTTTACATTTATACATTTCTCGCCTGTTGCATGACATTATCTAAAGAATTTTTTAGTAAAGTTTGTATTCACATCAAATTTCTATTATTTTTTTTAATTAGAATTCTTTTTAACATTTATACATTTTTTTTCCTGTTGCATTACATTATCTGGAAACCTTTTTAGTACAGCTTGTATTAACTTCATATTTCAAATAGTTTTCAAATAACAAACATTTTTTAAGCGGATATTTTCAACAAAGGTTTGTGAAATGGGTCATCATTTTACAACCCAATAAAAAAAACTCTCTTTTAATTTTTTTTTCTTTCGAAAATATTTTCCACGCTAACGTTTCCTTTTTTTTGCAATAAGGAGACGTGATCTTCGTTCTTTCAGAAGAAGTTTGACTCATAAAAAAATTCTACAAAACTGCAAATTTCAGAGACGAAGTTCAGAATAAAAAAAATTTAAAAAAATCTGGAGTCACGATAACTGGAAGCCTGGCATTATTTTTCAATATGGAAGATTTCAAAAAATGTGTTCGATGATAAAAAAAAAGAACTACTAGTAACTCTTTTTCAGCATCTTGAAAAAACTTTACACAATTTCTAAGATTTATTTCTGTTACTTTACAGTTAAAAAAAATCGAAAGTACTATTTCTGAAGAGTTATTGCAAATCTAATAATTTTACACCCCATTTTAAATTAAAAATATTGGGAAAAAAGACAGTGAATTAATTGAAGTATTTAATTTCAAGCCAAATTTCACACGTTTATCATTGATCATAATAAACGAGTTGTAACTCTCCAAGAATAAAACGACATTTTCCTGGATAGTAATTGAAAATCTAATAATTTTACACCACATTTAAAATAAAAAATATTAGAACGAAAGATAGTGAATAAATTGAAGCATTTAATTTCAAGCTAAATTATACACGTTTATTATTAATTACAATAAACATGTTATAACTCTCTAGGAATAAAACGACCTGTTCCTGAAACGTTATTGAAAATATAATAATTTGACACCCTCTTTTAAGTTAAAATTATTAGCACGAAAGATAGTGAATTAATTGAAGTATTTAACTTCAAGCTAACTTATACACGTTTATTATTAATTAATCATTTAAATAATCCAAAACCTCAAATATTTTCAAGGGGATTTTCAAACTGGCATTCTTTATATAAATTTCGTGGTGAAAAAAGGATTATGGAAAGAATGCAACCATTGAAGCAATCAAATCAGAAGAATTCAACAAACGTTAATCAAGTCGAATACATTAACATATGTTTTGGAACATACCTGGAGTTTCCTTTAAAAGTTCAAAATCTGGTTTTGAATCTGGAAAATATATGTAAAGTTAAAAATAAAATAAATTTTTAATTTAGGCAGAAATGCCTTGGAAAACTTGAGAACAATTTTTTAAAAGTTTATAAAAATGCCAAGAAGAAATTTTGTGGAAAAATTTACATTTATCGTTTTTACTTTTACTCATATTTAGTAAGAGAAGGTTAAGTAAACAGCAAAAATTTGAACTCGAGATTTTGATATCGAATTCTGTATTATCCATCGTTGTGACTATCGTCTAATTTGCTTGATGTCTGACACTTATTGGTATCATAACTGAAACAGGCTGAGAACAGAATGTATCTGTTAACAGTTTTTGTACTCGACAGTTTCAGGTAGATATGGTGTAGTTTCTCATTATGCATCTTTCATGCTATAAGAAAGCATTTTTTTTTCTCAGTTTTGCATAGAACATCCATAGACATTTGTCAAAAACTCCTCTCATCTTGGAGCTTTGAAATCCGACAGCATCGCCACCTTACTTCAGTTGATACCGAGACCTGCTAGTAAAAGCATCAATAGATGGTTTTCGGATGAAATCTGAGCATAATTTTGAGAAGCTTTTGATTTTAAATGTTATTTTGTGTTTGTTTTGTGTGCGTGAAGTGATAACAAATGTTTCGTCTCCAAGATTATGGGTTATTTGTGTGAAAGTGAAATGATTACTCAACTATAGTGGTGGCCCTGGAAGATAAGGTAAGGTTGATTACCTTATTTGAATTATTTTTTCATCATTTTTTTGCTGATAAAATGATAGCCTTATTGCCCTTTACCACATGTGGCTGTGAATCTTGCCTCTCAATGATTCCTACTTTCTTCTTTACTAACGATATCCGAAGAGAATTTCTGCATTCTATTCTTAACCATTAACCCTTTACTTTGGAGGTAAAAATTTAGGACGTAACGTTCGGTCTGCGAGACCGTATTTTCTTCACACTCGAATCAAATTTTCTAAATAAAGTATTAGGTTGAAAATCAGCAAATATGTTAAGTCAAAACGTTTCTTACTATATAAATATATTTTGGAGTTTTTCCAAAATATTTTATCACTGAGAAAAGTAAATGAATTAGAACTCATATTTTCATCCCAAATTACATGTAACAATGAATTATGTTCTTGAAAGAACATATTATTTTATACCTTTTGAATCATATTTATTTTTCCAGTATATAAAGGTATATAATGCATAAGGTAAAATTAATTGGTCCATTCTTTATCCGGTCGTATCTGCATTCATAGCGCGACTTTCTACAGAATTATAAACTGATACAAATTTTTACAATTATTAAATATAAAACAAAATATTAAATTCAAAATTTTTCTTGCTAATAAATGTCAATGCTGTTTTTGGAAACTCTGAATTAAAAAAATAGGTGCCCCAAGTGATTATTAAGTGGTTTTTTAAATACTTATTTTTACGCAATGAAAAAGTTAGAAAGTAACTTAGTTTGCTTTTATTTCCAACTCAACAAAAAATATTCCTTCTAAGAAACTGTATAAATATGAAAAACAACCAGTTGTCATCGTTTAAGAGAAAATACAATTTTTCAAGCCTGTTAAAAAATTCACTCGAAAAAATACCTGATAAAAATTTACCACTCCAACAAAATAAAAGTACTTGAGGATTTCTTTAAAAGTTGAAAACTTTTAGTACTTCAGAATCTTCTTTAAGCTCGAGGCAATAACGCTGATCTCGTAAATTCAATTACAACTCGCAAACAACTACGTCTTTGGTTTAAAATACCACTCGAAAAATGATTGCTGTTTTTTAAATCTGTCTTTTTTTCTTCTGGAGAATGATGTGGCCTTGTTGGGTTTAACCATAATGACCGCTTTTCTTTTAAAAAGCTTTTTGGGTTATGTTTCATTTTGTTAGTTTTTTAAACAGAAATATTCTTATTGGAATGCGTCTTTTACTTGACTTGCGCCTGGATTGGAAGAATATCATTGTTATAATTATATTAATTGAGCCATAACATATATAATTTATGCAACAAAGATGAAAATATTGTGTTTTTTTGGCAACATTGCTTCATGATTGTTCTTTGCGTCTTGATATATGCAAGGTTGGAGAGTTCAAAAATCTTGCATCTCTCATAGTTTTGCTCTTGCAATTTTTTCTTATTGGGAATACTTTGGGTTAAGAAAACAAAAAAAGTAGAAAAGGTAAATGGAAAATTTTCAGTGGCATTATTATAACAGTATTTTGTAATGAATATTTTGTGAGTATTTTCTATTGTTTGGAGCGATTTCAACGAATTTGGCCAAAAATACGTTAAGCCTTCTTTGTTTTATCATCGATTCAGTCTTATGATATTTAACATAAGATTAAAATGATGTTTCTCCATTTCTTTGACTACTCTTATGTTAATTAAAAATATATCCTGTTAAAAACAAGTGCCAGATTTGATTTTAATATTTACTCGTCGAAACTGAGTAGAGCTATCTACATATAGGATGGCGATAATTATTTTTCTGTTATAATCCAAAAATAATTAGTATATTATTTTGTAGCAGTCCAATATGACGGACTTTTAGCAAACTTTTTCATGCCTGGATCATTAATCTTAAGTTCATATTATATTATTATTATTTATATATTATTGGTTGAATGTTCTTATGAAGTTTTATTTTATATATTTTTGCTTTATCCGATAATGTTTTTCCAGTTGTTTTGTTTTGTTTCTTTTTCTTTAAAAACGGTGTATCCCTTTGGCCGTTTGAGTTTTCAGAGATTTTCGGGTCACAAGGTATTAATATTGTTGGACAGTATCTGATTCCTCACAGAAAAAATCCTTTATTTTGCACGAAATACCATTCTACGATACGAAGAACTCGTTTGCACGTCATACTTATTCGATATGGCAAGACTCATGAGATCAACAAAGTAATGATCAATTACATTCTGTAAGGCACACAATTACATTATAAATTACCACGCATTACAAGTGTGTGAGCTTGAAGTCCACATTGGTCCCATTCGCTTTACGCACAAACATCTTTTATTAGGTGATCAGGCTTCTTATTGTTCTAGATACCAATTAATTTGAACAGTTCTTCATATTTTAATAGAATGTCCTTATTTTAATCTTCATCGTTTACATTTTTATTGCTCAGGACAGGACATTCGAACGTTTTTAGGAGAAACTCCTCATAAAAATATTTTTAAAATTTTTAAATGCAACAGGTTTTTACCACTTCATATAGACATATGTAAATTGTGTCCAAACACATCACGACATTGCTCTACAGTTCCATATTTGTGTTTTATATATCTTTGATCTTACTATATACTTTTTAAACTTTTTAATACAATTTTAGCTTCCTAGTTTGAACATATTTATTACAAAATAGGGCCATTTTTGGCTCTTGTGCCAGTAAAAAATACAATACAATCATAACACAAATATATCCTTGTTTTAACACAATTACACTCGAAATTTAATATTATAAGTCCATTTTGTTTTTGAATAATCATGTTTACATATTTTTGAAATTACAGATCAACAGACAGTCAACTCCCTTTTGCGCAACATTTGGCTTAAATTCCTATTACACATGATAATCTGTGTACCGAAATTTAGCCATCTAGTACTCAATATTTTGTAGTTATCGTGATATCTTTTATTCGAAAAATCACACAGAAATATTTCTAGGGAAAGAATTTTGCTCAAATTTTTATAAAAATCTATGAATTTGGTTTTAAACTTGTACATCAAATTTTATCCATCTATCTCAAAGCGCTTTGGGATTTCTTGTCTCAGACAGAGAGACAAAAGAGCAGATATTTTCCAAAAATGTGTTTTTTAAATTGTGGGGTGGGAAGGGGTCTAAATTTTGTCAAAATTTTGAGTTCCAATTTTTATTACGATTTTTCGTGATAAATTTCCAATTTTTAGTTCCAATTTTTTCGTATAAGAGAAGTAAAATCTCGATATTTTAACGAATTCCAATGTTTCAGATCTCCTCGAGATCTTGGTATATTATTATATTTTATAATTTAAAAAAACGCAATCATTGGAAAAATTAATCATGTTCGAACACTATGTATCAGAATCAGTTGAATGTGAACTTTCATCGAAAACCTCTTCTGTTTATGTGATTGCATTATTTTTAATTTTTTTGATTTAATTAATTATTTTATTTGTATGTGTATTTTTTGGTAAACAATCATATCCGATGTTGATGTAAAACTGCTGGTGCAAGCAGGCACCTCGCTCGCTCCCCGTAGCGGCAAAAAGTTTTATCACGTGCGCTCGTTGGCAGCAGCATAATTCAATTTTTCAAATATATAAAATTTTTAAAAAGAATTCGATGTTTTACCTTGTTCACTCTTGTTAGCGGCATTTTTCAATATTATATTCCTTGTTTCCATGTATATATTGTGATCGTCGTCCATGTTTTGTATATATATATATTTGTGTGTAAAAATAAACAAGAAAAAGTAAAGAAGAATTTTTCCTTGGATTAAATACACACATCCACAGCGCTGTACTATATACGTGTAAACATCTTCTGTACAGTTATACTTATCACTAAAATATTTTTCTACTTCATTTAAAAATGTCTTGCGAATTGTTTTATATTAGAATCAGTAAACGGAATGAAATTTCTGGGCCCATGTTTTCACGTTATCTGCTAAGCCTTGTTTAGCACGGAGGAGCGGTCTGAGTGACGTCATTTAAAGAAATAGCTGGATTATTTTAAGATCAGCTGAAACCAGTTGAAAAGCCCACGTTCATTGAAGGTTACGAAACAGGAAGCTACAGGGTCAGTCCATTCATTGGAGCTAAAAATAGAATCGGAGTGATCAAAGGTTCATTGTTAGCGGTTTCACAGACCGCAAATTCCCAGTTAAGGGTTAAATTTTGCGTCACAATAATTTTGCACGTACATAAACGCAATGTTTCCTTTACATAAAAATTTAAATCAATTATATTTAAAATGTTATCTAGAAGAATTGATAGTTTTGAGTCAAATTTTAGAGTCCACAGACTAGCAAAAACGCATTGAATATGCATGTTCTCCTGATCGATTCAACAAAAAGGAAAGATTCACAGGAATGATTTATATTTAATTTTTACACGATCATTACGGGTTTTTCAGACGATAATTCCTGTACTTATTCTTAGTAAAAGAACAGAAGAAGAAAGTTTGATTCAAAAGATATGCTCTTAGTGAGAAGAACTGAATCTTCACTTGAACTTTGCAGTTGTAGATTTGAATAATAAAATCAACGATCAATGGTAATAACTTCCCAAAAATATATACCTGCGGTAAAAAATCCCGCCGTTTTTCTATTTAGGAGAAAAACATATTGTTAGGAACGTGTGGTTTTGCTTTCTCGTGAAAAATTTGAGAACGGAAGTAAAGCACTGGCTTTCAAATGGACTCTATGGAAGACCCTATTCAAATGGAAGGCCCTATTGGGACATTCTGATTCTCGGTAGGTTCGATGGAGAAAGATCAAAGTGACCAACCGACAAGCCTGGAGGGAATTCGTCCTGGTGAAGCATTCTGTATGAACCTGGGCACCGGAATGGACGGATCGGGAAAATTCTCGATGTTTTCGGTACTTTCCATTTTGTGGCCAAATTCGTCACCAAGTTGCCAAATGAACGCCAAGTTGGTTGCCAAACCTTGGGACCTCTGACGTCACACCCATTCACTATCCAATACATATTACTGTAAATCTCTCTTCCTTACGATGACAGTATTAGAGAGAGAAAAAAAAAGTACACGTTCGTAAAAATATCTTCCTCGTTTTCTTTTTTTACGAAAAGTTGAAAACTACCGTTGAAAATTTGAGGAAAACCATTGATCCAAGAGATTAGTTCTTCACACGAAGAACTGAAACTTCACGTGATATTTGCCATTATAGCTTAGAATAATAAAATCGACGATCAAAAATAAAAACTTCTTCATCAACAAAAAAAAAACATGCGGAAAAAAACCACCGTTTTTCTATTTCGGAGAAAAACATAGTTTCCTAACTTTCTTTTTTGTGAAAATATTGTTGAAAAGTTGAGGGAAATCTTTGATCGAAGCGATCGGTTATTCACGCGAAGAACTGAATCTTAAAAAAATAAAAGGAGAATATCGGTTATTCTGAGAAAAAAATAATGGTCTACAACAGAAAACAGCTTCTTATAAAGTTACTAAGCAGTTGAAAGAAATGATTTCTTTACTTTTTCGTATATGAACAAACAAAAGCATTGTAGTCATCAAAAAATGTGAATTCTTACTTTTGTAGATACTAAGTTTAGGACTTCAGTATTTAGTACCAACTAACAAATCTCCGTGTTTTAAACCTCTCTGAAAAGAAAAAATATATATATTTTGGGGAAATGTCCATCTGTCTGTCAATCTGTGACAAAGGAAACTGAAAAACATTTGAATTATGCTGATGAAATTTGATATACGGCCTTTATACCAAATTTGCAGATTCCTGCCAAATTCTGAGAGATATCTTCTCAAAGGAAGTCCATCCCACCGATTGTTCGAATATAAGTTAATACAATAATTATAAAACAGAAAGAGCCAAATAGATAAAATTCTGTACTCAGATTTAACATCTATAGTGTCACGTTTTGAGCCAAAGTCAACCAACGGATTGATTGTCCATTTTTTTTCTTCTAAACTTTCAGAAACATGCAAAGCAATTCAAAAATGCTATATCAAAAAAAGTCATGGGATTTTATGATTGTAAGCGCAGTTTTTTGCCAAATATTTATTTCAATCAGTTGAGAAAAATATATCTAAAACATAAAATTGTTTGTCGGATACTATTCACCGCCATGTCAGAGATTAGTCGCCAATTTACTCGCCAAGGATGATACAATACATTCAGTGAAAATTACAAAAAAAAAAAAAAGGCTTATTTACTAAAAATTACCAAAGGTAAATTTTTAGTAAATAAGCCATTACCATGTAAGGCTCTCACTGTCTTAATATACTATTCACAGCATAATAGGAATTAATCACCGATTTACTCCCCAAAAATGATACAGTAAATTCAACGAAAATTATAAATTCATGACAAAGACTAATATTCCGTAAATAACATAAATCATTGCCATACAAGGCTCTCACTGTCTCAATATATTATACAACGTATGTTAGGGATGTGGAGAATAGTATATTACGCTAATCACCAATTTATTTGCCAAGGATGATACAATAAATTCAGTGAAAATTATAAATTCATTACAAAGACTAATATTCCGTAAATAACATAAGTCATTGCCATACAAAGCTCTCACTGTCTCAATATATTATACAACGTATGTCAGGGATGTGGAGAATAGTATATTACGCTAATCACCAATTTATTTGCCAAGGATGATACAATAAATTCAGTGGATGTTATAAATTCGTGACAAAGACTAATATTCCGTAAATAATATAAGCCTCTGCCATGCAAGGCTCTCACTATGTCCACACGTATATTAGAGAGAATGCGAGAAATTTTTGGGGGATCACTCCCTCTGATAATTTATATGATTTCTCGAAATTTACTATTTTCTGCAATATGTTTCATCAATCATGTGTCTATTTGATCAATATTACAGAAGAGAAATAATTGATTATGATGACGCCGTGCCCGTGTTAACACGGGAAGGAGATACATTTGCTTCTGAAGGTAAAACACTTGAGCACCTGAAAGCATAAGTCTCACTTCTAGCTCAAATAAAGATGATATACACATTCGCTTTTACAACCCCTCTTTACAGGGGGGAGGGGCTCATTCACAAATAGAACACAAAGGAAGAACAACAGTGCCAGAATCAGGACTCGAACCCGAGACGCCTAGATCACTGGAAAGACGCTCCACCTTTAAGCCAAGACGCCGACAAAAGAAATAATTATTAAAGAAATTAGGGATTAACTGGCTACGCAATTATATATTTTAAAATACTTCCTCTCTGAATTTTAAAATTTATAAAGAGACACTTTTGATTATTAAATACTAGACGCCTTTGGCGACCAGCTGGTTCACCAAGAGTAATGGGGTCTAAGATTTTCAATTAAATACTTATGTGCCTTGCTCTCTTTATAATTTCTCTGCCAGATATACTTAAACTTCGAAAGTCATGTAACACTGATTTACTAAATTAATGATATAGATGTTGCAAACGATCATAGAAACCTTTGTCTTGTATTTCTTTTTTAGAAAACATAACATTTAATATTTATTTAATTTCCTCCAATCACGTGGTAAATGTTACATTTTTTTTCGATTTAATTTGCAGTCATAGTTAATTTATTTTTTAATTTGAACTTCTGTCAGTATGATTTCAACAGTTTAATAAAAGCTATTTTTTCCCTTTGCTCGTTCATTATTTATTTTAGAAAATGTCACATATTATATTTCTTTTATTTTATCCAGTCACGTGCGAAAAGTTGCATTTCTTTAGATTTAATCTGTAATGATAGTTGTTGTTTTTTTTAGTTTGAACTTCCGTCAATAGGATGGCAACATGCTGATAAAACCTAATTTTTCCCCCTTGACGTGCTCGTGCAGATTAAATTTTATTGTTTTGTCCGAAATATATTGTTGTAAAACATGGTTAAAATATTTCTTTAAAAATTCGTTAAAAATAGAAGCTTAAGTTATACATTAAAACACTGATACCATTAGAAAGCTAATTTTTTAATCTTTAAATGGATGTAAAAATCATGTTTGTGCGATAATATTTTCGGAAGTTATAGCGAAAAATCGTCGAATTTTCGCTTAAATTTTAATTAATTCAAATTCTAAACAAAAATTCGAAAAAAGGGCTCCGAGGTGCACATTCCCGGCTTCCAAGGTAAACATGTACCAAATTTGGTAGTTGTAGGTCCAACGGTCTGGTCTGTAGAGCGCCAACACACACACACACACACACACACACACACACACACACACACACACACTGAGCTTTATTATAAGTATAGATTAACCATAGCATCATATTAAAATCCTACAGTCTCTTAAAGTCTTTATGGGGATACATAATGGCATTTAAGGAGGAGATGCCATTTAATGGTGAGTTATTACCATGCTATCTTTCGCCACTCTAAGCACTTACATAACTCCTAAATGTCAGATTTTAGTGGTTGATACCCCATAAGCCTTTCACCATAACGGTGAAGCATGGCTACATGGTAATGGTCATATATCAGTGTATCCGGATTGAACGTAACTATATATAAACGGCTATATATAGAATTCAATGAATATATGTACAGATAGACTTTCAACTACTCTGTTTTTATTTTTTGCGTTTTATTTTTATTTTGATAATTCTTTCCGGTCACATTATTTATTGGTTTTAAATAAATATTAGATTTAGAAATCATAGTAGTTAAAATTTCCATTTATATAAAATTATTAAATAATTAAAAATTAAGTTTTTGGACAATCACCAGTGATTTCTTACAAAAGTGTTACCTCAAATTAATTATTCTTATATAAATTTATATTTTTTAAAAATACCTTTTTCATTGATGAAATTTCATGTTTTAATGATTTGTTTTTATCATTTTAATTATTTTTAAAAATAATCTTTTCATACAGTTTATATGACAATATTTTTTTAAAAAGCAAGAAGATATAATGAGTTTTGTAGAAAGGCAATAAAAGATTTCTGAAAAAGGACCAAATGAAAAATTTAAGAGCAAACAATGTATAATGAACAATATTAGTTTCTTTTCCTGATAATATTAGTTATGTTTTTTTAATAAAATTAATGAATAATATTAGTTTAATAACTAATATTAATTTTGCTTTTTTATTAATAAAAAAAATGTTTGGCTAATTTTCCCTAAGGATGCATTAAAATATAATTCAGTATTTTTGTACGAAATTTGAATGACTTCCATTAGAAATATTAATAGTTTAGGGATTATGTTAGCTTTTAAAAATCGTTTGGTTTAATAAACATATTTCAAATAAAAAAACTGTTTCAAATAAAAATACTTTATGTATCATATAATTTTTTAACATTAGAAATATCAAATATTTCAATATCTCTCCGTGTGCCAAAAATTTCAGCCATAAAATTTATAAATAAAAATGCATTTCAAATAAATGTAACCAATGAATAAGAACTCTTTGAAATAAATTTTACTCTTTACACTCCCTTATTTGAAAAATGGAAAAGAAACTTGTTTATGTATTCTATGAAAACAATTGTATAAAAAATTGTAATCTGTTGTTGTAAATTTCAAACTATCATGTCGGAATATTGTTAAATTTTTAGATCACGTGATACCTGGAAGACAGAATTTTTTTCATGAAAACCAGTTTCAACCGTTTTGAAACAGTCACGTGAATATCGGATTACGCTTATGTCGATATTTAAAAAAAATGGTGGTTTTATTTCTTTTTTTCACAATCTCAAAGTTGTTCGAGCTCCGAAACGGTTTTCGTCAGCTGAAAAATGTGAAACTTTCGAATCCTATATATATATATATATATATATATATATGCGTGTGTGTGTTGGCGCTCTACAGCCAGACCATGACCTACAGCTATCAAATTTGGTACATGTATACCTTGGGGGTCGGGAATGTGCACCTCGGAGCCCTTTTTTCGAATTTTATTAGAATTTGAATTAATTAAAATTTAAGCGAAATTTCGCGTTTTTCCTCTATAACTTCCGAAAATATGATCGCATAAATATGATTTTTACATCCATTTAAAGATTAAAAGATTAGCCTTCTAATGGTATCAGTGTTTTAATGTATAACTTAAGCTTCTATTTTTAAAGAATTTTTAAAGAAATGTTTTAACCATGTTTTTTTAGCACGTGACTAGATAAAATAAAAGAATGCCGGAAGTTCAAATAAAAAAAATTATCATCGCAAATAAATCTAAAGCAATACAACTTTCAGCACGTGACTGGATAAAATAAAAGAAACATAAAATGTGATATTTTCTAAAAAAAAAATAAAATCAAAGCAAAGGTTTCTTTAATCGTTTGCAATATCTAAATCATTTATTCCATAAATCATCTTTATTTACAGTAAAACTGATTGAATTTAGACAGGATATGCATTGAAATCCCGACTTAATGGCATATTTCTATAATCGTTTGTAATATCTATATCATTAATTTAATAATTGGCTAGAATTATGTAAATTTAACATCAAAGAAAATTACGTTTTTAATGGTATTAACTTCTATAAACAAGTAAAAGGAATACCAATGGGAACAGCTTTCTCTAGTGCGCTAGCTAACATTTTCTTACATCACTATGAAAAAAATCTAATTAAGCTTAACTCTATTAAAGGCTGGAGATATATAGATGATTTGCTTCTAATAAACGTAGATAATCCTAATGTAGTAATTAATTGTTACCCAAAAGACTTAGTTTTAACTAAAACAAATGAATGTTTTAACTTAAATGAATGTTTTAACTTCTTTATTTACGGTTAACCTGATTGAATTTAGAAAGGATATGCATTGAAATCCCGACTTAATGGCATATTTATGTAATCGTTTGCAATATCTGTATCATTAATTTAAAACTTTTTTTCCCTTTCTCGCTTTGTTTAAAAAACACATTTAATATTTTGGCAACATCATCGAAATTTTTTTTTAATATTTTGGAAGCATAACCGATGGTTAAAACTGACTGATTTATAAAATTAAAGAATATTATTAAGAAAAGGTGTTCTTTTGGAACTTTCCGTCCATTATCTTAAAGAAAATATTAATTTCTGGTCAATCAATGCCCGGAATTACTTCAAGGCTAATGAATATATGATTTAATTGAAAATTTTAGAATGCTTTACACATGGCTAACCAGCTGGTCGCCAAAGGCGGCTAGTATATATATAAACACCAAATTTCCTTCCTTGACATCATTTTCCCCAATAATTTTTTGTGTTAATAAATACTGATGTGTAATTGAAAGCTAACAAAAAATATCTTATGAATGCAGAAATTTTAAAATTAGCAAATAAGAGCGAAACAAGAAACATACTTAGACTATGCAAATATCATCAAACTCATACATTTTAAAGAAATTATTCTTCTTATATTAAAGGATTCGTTTAATTAATAATCAGTGTAAATTCCTATTAGCGAAGAAATCCGATTTAATCCTTTAAGAAATTATAGTTTTGTTTTGAAGAACCAATTACTTGACTTTTGCATGTTCATTATTCCAATAAGTACAAAGAAATCATTTGTAAGAAATACTAAAACCGCACATTAAAGGATACATTTATTAAATAATCAAATTCCTATTACCGAAGAAATTCGATTAGAAATTATAGTTTTGTTGTGAAGAACCAATTACTCAACCTTTACAGGTTCATTATTCCAAAAAGTGTAAAGAAATCGTTTGTAAGAAACACTGCAACCTCACAACATCCACTTAATAACGAATTCTATGCCTTTTGTGATCATCCGTTATTATTACACCATCCCATTCGGGCCGCACCATCATTCTTGATTATTATCGTCTGCATAATCTTTGTGCGATGACGATGAAATTTCCCGCCGGATCTCTCCATCGATTGGTTCGTTGCGATTGAAACGTCAGAAGCCGGAACCTGTGGCGCCGTTTTGGTTTCCTACCTCCTGCAACCTGCGGATATCATCCCCGCCCACGCACACACCGTTGTCGTTTGGACGTGATTAATTGGAAGAAAATTCGCGCGCTTTAGTGGGTTTGGTGGATGCATCGTTACATATATCGTACCTGACGCGAACTGGCATCGATTGACTTTCGAATGTGAACTGTCGTTCGAATTTCGAGAGTGTGTGAGAAAGGGGTTGATGGTGGTGTTGAGAATAAATCTTGTGGCGCCAAGGGGGCTGACAGAACATGGAGTAATGATTCGTTGAAGAAGCCATTAAACTCTCTTAATAGTCGTTTGGAACACGATGTTGTCTGGTTTTGTTTTGGAATCTTTAGGAGTTTCTAGAAAAAAATAGAACAGATGTTTTCGTGTTCTCTTTATCTGTCCTTGTCATTAGCATAGAGCATTAGGACCTGCGTTTTATGCTCGAATGATTTTATTTTGAAAAAAATGTATTATGATGGAAATAGAAAAAGAAATAGATTATTCGAAAGATGCTGTTTAACTTTTTCTCCTAAAAAGTATCCCAAGGCATTCATTATTTATCTACTGAATTTGGCAACGACTAGAATAATTGCTGCATATTTAGTTCACCCTTTCCCTGTGTTTATTTATTCATTTATATATATGTTCCAATTTTCAATCGTTAATAAAATACTTTTTATTCGTCCACTCAAGTTCAAATATATTTTTTTAAACTTGTAGTGGAGGACATTTGATGTTGAATATGGTTTTCTTTTTAAATATTAAGTAATTCATTAAATTTAATACATTTTTAATACTTTCAATGTAATTTTTGCGGTTTGTAATGAAAACTGAAGTGAAGGGGCAATAGCTCCGTCGGTAAAATGCGAGGATTTCGGTATCTTTCGCGTGTTGGTGAAGAATGCGAGTTCAATTCTAGCTAAAATTAGTGATTTTTTGATACTTAATACTTTTTTTCATAATTATTGAATAAAAAGAAACTAAAATAAAGTTTCTTTTTTCTTTTTTGACCTAAGTTGGAACTGTATTATTATTTTTTTTGTATTACTTGTTTTACTTTCTCATGTACAATGAATAGAGAAAATATTATAATCACCAAATACTCCACACTGGCGATTTTGACAATTAAACGTTTAAAATCTTTTTGTGACCAAATATCAAATCCTTGCCATTATGATTGTTTACCTGTGAAAATGATATTTCAAATGTTTTTTGAACAACAAGAAAATTTGGTGTATATTTTTATGACCAAATTTGTTGTTTTGATTTACTACTTAAGCTTTGACTAAATTTAAATAGTTCTCTCATATTTGTAAAGAAATTGCACTCAAAGGACATTTTGTCTATAGTTCTTTTTCTTCTAATTTTAAAAGAGAACCCGATAACTACAGATAAAATACCCCATACAGATAAAATTTGGTAGAAGTATTTAGCATCTGAAATGTGAATTTTTATCAAATTTAAAACTAAAATAATTAATATGTTTGCCGTCTGTAGGACAGGTAATAGTTTAATTTAGTGAAATTCAGAATGTAATTTTTTGAATTGCAATTTTGAATTCAATTGTAGTTTTGAGTCAAATTTTGTCTTCAATTAAGATTTTTTTACCATTTGATCTAACCATACAGACTATAAATACTCAAGTTTGAATTGAAAATCAAGTAGTATGATTAGAAACAACACAGCTTTTCACATGCATGTGAAAAAAATTGTATGATAAAATATTTAATAGTATTGGTTACTTGAATAAGTTCTCGCTATTTTCCAACGGATGGCGTTATCAGAACAGATAGTGTTAGTTTAAGATGGTAAAACATCTATTTACAAGCACTATAATCAAGCTTGAAATTCAATGTATGTCATTTTGCGAAAGTGCAAGCCACATTATTTTTCATTGTTTTAAAAATGTCAAATTTCCGGGGAATTTTAGTGAAGTATTTTATTCGGAAAAAAAATCTGCATATGGAGGTCACTGAATTCTTGTTCAAACTTACGGTGATTATTCTCTGTCTGAAAAAACTTGTAGAGATTGGCTTAGACACTTTAAAAATAATTTATTTTAGCTTTGAAAATAACATTCTGGCGCACCGAAGAAGTTTGAAAACGAGCATTTGAAAGCCTTACTTCTTGAAGACCCATGTCAAACGCTGGCTGAACTTGCAAAATCGTTATCAGTTGATCACACAACAGTTGTGAAATGTTTAAAAGCAGTAGGAATGGTTCAAAAGCAAGGCCATTGGTCGCCTTACTTGTTGAAACCGAAAGACTTCGAAAGGCGTCTTTTTAAGTGTGAGCAACTGAAGAAAAGAAAAGAATTTTTATATCGTATCGTAACTAGCGATGAAAAATGGATACACTGGGAAGCACACTGTATTCATCCCTAAGCGTAGAACCCCGGGACATGCATCGACACATTCACCAAATTCGAACACTCATGATTTCAAGTTTCTGCTCTGCATTTGGTGGGATCAAATGGGTATAGGTTACTATACCTAGCTGCTCAAACCAGATGAAATCCTCATGGGAGATTGCTACAGACAACAATCGGATAAGCCGAAAATTGAAAGAAAAAGGACCGCAATATGACCAGAGACATGATTAGGTCCTTTCGCAGATTTTTTTTTTGTTTTTTTTTTTTGTTTTTAGTATATAATCAAGCTTTGTAATTTACTAGTACTGTATTGGTATGAAATGAAAATTCCTAGAGCAAAATATACAAAGCTAGTTACTATGCGTATTTATAATTATTCATTGTTTTTTTTTTCTAGGCAGAGAAAATAAAAACTTAATTAATTGTGTTCACAAATCTGAGAATATATTTCTCAACTGGTAAATGCTAGGTATTTTATGCTCCTTTGCATTTTAAAACAGTAAAAAAATATGATATAAAAGGATGTATTTTTGATTTGAAAAATCGTGTTAACTCTTTATATTATCTTTTTTAATTAGTAATTCATTAAAATTTTTCTGAGAAAATAAATAAATACAAAATATATTAGAGAAGGGCTAGAAAGGGCCAGGAAAAGCTTCACATTAGAAAGATTTTTTGAATAGGATTTAGTTCATTCTTCGCAAGCTCAAAAGTAATTTAGATTCATAATTTACCTGACGAGTGTGAAACATTTCGAAAGCTGTAGCTTTGGAATATCGTCAGACGATTTTTGACTTATGCGTTTGTTTGACAACGTTGCTATGGAAACAAAAATATCGAGTATCATCATTTCATTGGAATTTCCTCTTTTAATTATTGGTAATCGTTTTATCTTTTTGTACACAAATTGTAATATACAGAAAATGTATTGTTATCGTAAAAAATAATAATTTCAGCCTTTCGATGAATTTTTAAGTTTCAGACCAACTAGAGTCCCCCCAAAACTTAGAATATTTGTGAATATGTATATTGTGCTTATGTTTTTAAACGGTTTATTTGTGAGTATATGTCAAAAACACTTTGACTATGACAGATAGAACGGTTTGAAATTGGGTTTATTCAAAATTTATACATTTGTTAACAAATGTTTTGTTAAATTAGCCCATAGGCAGTTTGTCTGTCAGACAGTTGGATACAAGTTAATGAAAAAAATGTACCAAAATGTCAAAGATATTAAAGTGATAAAATTTGATACACTGAGAAACCAAAGTGCTGATATAGAGTGGCACAAAGAATTAAGAGCACACCTTACTTTTACTTGCTGCATTTGACTTCCAATATAAATAGCACATTACCGATAAGTGCAAACATGTTTTTATTTTCAAACATAAAAATGGTTTAATTTAAAGTAAAAATAACGTACAATGAAGGAAAAAATTTTAAACTGAAAAATTGCGGAATGATTTTGAATAAACTTATTCAGATTCTTGCTTTAAAAAATTGAGAGTACGTATATGAAATTTTTGCAATATCTTGCATAGGAACAGTGTCACTGCTAAGTTGCATGTCTTTTGACTTTTATAATGACCTTTAAACGCCATTGTACCAATTTGACCAATTTTTGGGGGTATCTGAAGACATTTTACTCCATTTTTCTTGCAACACTTGTTTTAAATGGGTTTTGTTTCTAATTTTGTGTTTTTGAATCCCTTTCTCTAATATATGGTAATATTCAATGGCATTGTTGTCAGGGTACTTATATTGGTAAGTGTAGTTGCTGTTTTTGCATTATCGTTGCTGTTTTCGCGTTATTTCAGTACTTACATTTTTGCTTATGATTTAAGAAATTTCTGCTGTAAGGTGAATTGATTATATGGTTGCAACAATCTCAAGAGATGTGTTAAAAATTTGGCTTTAAATGGAAATTCCATTTTTCAGAAGTACAACGAACCCAAACAGAATGCTCTTAATATAAAAATACAGTATTTTTTCATTATAAATCGCAGTTATACACAAAAGCACAGTACTTCGACATCATTGCCATGGAATATTACCATTTATTGCGGTCCATACACGATAAAGGGGTTCAAAAACATACAATTAGAAACAAAATTCATTAAAACAGTGTTGCAAGAAAAATGCGATAAAATATCTTTTGATACCATCAAAAATTGGTCAAATCGGTACAAAGAAGTTTAGAGGTCATTATAAAAGTCAAAAAACATGCAACTTAGCAGTTACACTTTATTTTTTTGCGAGATATTGCAAAAATTTCATAGGTGAACTCTCAATTTTTCGGGGCAAGAATCTGAGTAAGTTTATTTAAAATCCTTCTCAACTTTTTCAGTTTAGAATTTTTCCGTTAAACGTACTTTATTTTTACTTTAAATCAAACAATTTTTTACGTGTAAAAATAAAATCGTGTTTGCAGTTCTCGGTAATGTGCTATTTATATTGGAAGTCGGATTTATCAAGTAAAAGTAAGGCGTACCCTCAATTTTTTGTGGCACTGTACATGCATTTTGAACGAAATCTGACACGAAATTGAATGTCTAGCCGTCTATACTTTCGTACGAATGTTATGCAATAACTCAACAATGTAACATCACGGATAAATGATATTTATAATATTGTTCTACCCTCTGAAGTTTATGTTTATATTTTTAAATTAAACCCATCAAAAGAGTAATAATGTGATTGTTTTTACTGACGATAAAGATATGTAAGATACAGAATAGACGAATAGTCACATTCTGACTGCAATCAGGCAAATATGAAGAGCTCAGTTAATGTTACGATTTGGTCAAGCATGTCAGAAAACAGTATTTGTCTTCTTCATGTTATCGATGAGAAATTAAAAGCAAGAAAATACACTGACACTATTTTAGAATCAAAATTTACCCCTTCAGTCAGTGATCTATTTCTCAACAACGGGCCATTTCTTTTTCAACAGGATTCATTTTCTTGCTACACAGCAAAAGTATTTGAAGTGTGATTTAGTAAAAAAAGCATTGAATCGTTATCATAGCCCCAATAGCCCTGATTTGAAAATTATTGAGGACTTATGGGCATCGTTTGAAAGCTCTTGTACATATGAAGCATCCATCAAATAAATGACAATTAATTCAAGCTGTAAATGTTCTCTGGCATTGTGCAATAACGATGTATTCTCGATTTCTATTGATGAT
>JAPMOQ010053115.1:162911-174429 GCA_026543055.1 Argiope trifasciata | reverse complement strand
CATTTGAAAGTTCTTGTACATATGAAACATTCATCAAATAAATGACAATTAATTCAGGCTGTAATTGTTCTCTGGCATCCTGCAATAACGATGTATCCTCGATTTCTATTGATGATTTATGAAGTCATTTGAAAGTTCTTGTACATATGAAGCAATCATCAAATAAATGACAATTAATTTAGGCTGTAATTGTTCTCTGGCATTGTGCAATAACGATGTATTCTCGATTTCTATTGATGATTTATGACGTCATTTAAAAGCTCTTGTATATATAAAGCGTTCATCAAATAAATGACAATTAATTCAGACTATAACTGTTTCCTGGCATTGTGTAATAAAGAACTTTCCAGCTCAATAAAACAACAGTGCGAAGCTATAATACAAATAATGACTCATCTACTAAGAACTGATAACTCACTACAGTCACCGACATCTAACGCATCTCGACATTTATTGCCACTCAATTTTCTTGTATTGAAGATATTTTTGCATTTTGTATTGAAATCAGCATTAAATTATCTTTCAAATGATGCATCAGAGTTTACATGTTGTATAAGCAAACAAAGTTAGAAAACATAAAAGTTTTCAAAAGTGTCCACAGTTTTGGTCAAGACTATACGTTTCGAAATGAATAAACAATGAACTTAGATTCAATATTCCCAAGATATAACAGATTTTTGATAAGATTGTCTGCTATTATAGTTTGATAGAGAAATTTCTCAATTCATTTCTAATAGCAGTGTGTTATTTTCAGATATTCGGATCACAGAAATACAAATATGCTTGGAAGATTTTTCATAATATTATCTGCTGTTAGTTTTCAATAGAGAAATGTCTCAATTAAACTCTAATAGCAGTGGCATTATTTTCGGATATTCGTATCTTAGAAATACAAATATGCTTGAAAGATCTAGTTAACCAAGAAATTAAACATTTCAAAGAACAGTATTTTTGGTCCAAACTTTCTAAAAAATGATACAAGAACGTGGTTAAGAAGTTAGGACCAAACATAAAATGCAAAACTTTTTTTTTTCTTTTCAGTTAGCGTTTAGAATTCCTGAGTCTCAAATGGTAAAATACACAATATATATTATCTAACCATGGTATAACATGCTTTATAGACCATTGTAGACTGACATAAAATTCTGATTGGTAAAAAAATGCTGGAAAATCATAGACATGGAATGAAATTGTCCGAATTTGAGATATTTAAAGATTTATAATTCGATCGATTTTAAGAGTAGAGGAACATAACCCTCTTGGTTTAAAACTCTAATGAGTTCAAAAATATTTAATCCTTGGGAATTGTTTAATAATTTAGATACTGTTAATTTATCAGAAGTACAATTATTGAATGGAGAAACTTTCTGTGAAAATCAATGGAAAAATTGCTGGGAAATCATAGAAACGGTAAAAAATTGTCTAAATTTGAGATATTCAAAGATTTATAATTCGGTCCATCTTAATAGTCGAGGAACGTAATTTTTTTAGTTTAAAACTCTAATGAGTTCAAAAAGAATTTAATCCCAGAGAATTTAATAATTCAGATATTGTAAATTTGTCAAAAGTAAACTTATTGAATAGAGAAGTAGCAAACACGATTCTTTTAATTAATTGAAGAATTCTTTCAGTCAGAAAGTGTATGTTCACCTTTAAAAGTCTAGAAATGAAGCATTCGACAATGATTAGAGCATATAGTCTTTGGTGAAATTATTTCTGGCGTAGAACATTCGGCCATGAAATCTTTCTGGTGTAGAATTACAATCTTTTCAACCTGAAAATATATGCTCATTACTAAATATCTAGAAATTAAATATTAGAGTATAATTAGGCTATGAAATCTGTAAAACAAAACCTATGGTGAGCAAATAAAATAGTTACTCAACTTCTTAAGTATAAATTCCTATTCAACTAAGTATATCGGTAAGTACGGCTTAGAAAGGAAGTATTAAGGGATGTTTGAGTATGCATAACTTGCATGTTGTAAGAAAAATGCCTTCAGCCTGAAAGTCTAAATTCCAAGAAGTAAAGTGTTAGGTCATTGTTAATTATGAAATCTGTTTAATAATTCTTGTGGTCAACGTCTGAAGCATTCGTTCAACCTGATGATACATATATCCATCACTAAATCTTGGAAAATGAAGTATTAGGCCAGGATTAGACAGTGTAATCTTTATAGCAAATCTTGTAGTGAAAATCGAAGCCGTGTTTTCAGCCTAAAAGTATATGCCATTTCTAAAAGTCTAAAAATGAAGTTTTTGGCTATATTTAGGGTTTACAGTCTCTATAGAAATTTTGTGTAAAAATGAATAACTAAGTTTACATCATATTGAAATCGAGCGAAATGGTTGTATTGTTAATTAAGGTATCCGACTATGTTAAAAGCATTGGTTACGGATCACATTGGCGATTTTTTCATTATTATATATTATAGTTCAGACTCTTCTTTTTCCAAAATAGCCTATTTTTCTAGGAAAAAAAGGCCTGCCATCTCATCTAAGGGAATTTTAAGCAAAACGTATTTTTCAGCTTATATATTACTTAAATTATCCCAAATTTTTAATTTTCTAAAACTTTTTCACCGTTAAGATGATATCTCAAAAGCTAATAGAGGTATTTACGTAAAAATTTCAGCTTGTGTTTTAAATAATAGGGTCAATGAAATGAACCAAAAGTTTTACTATCGGTCAAATATTTTTTTTTCATGTATAGGTGATTTTAGAAAAATTATGTTGTGAATTTATAGAAAAAATGCATATATACGTATAGTTTCACCCATAACTTTTTGGAATCTCAATAATTTTCTTAGATTTTGGTTCATTTCATTCATCATTGTATTCTATAACTTATGTACAAAATAAAATAGGATTGTTGTGTTATAATTTTGCGTAGAGTGTTAGCCATTTTGATTAAATTTCGTTAAAAAAATTACTACAAATTTTCATATTTCTCAAAATATATAATACTTCCAAATATATTTTTTATTTACAGTATTTTGTTTCATAATTAACATAACATCTATAAACCACAGTTTTAAATAGTATTTTAAAAAATTCAAAAATTTTCCTTCAACGTAGTCGGATACCTTAACGCAACTTTGATAAACTTTCATAATAAATCATTAAAATAATTAGGAAATATAAATGCAGTTATTAAATTATCATAATTATTAAGAAATTCAATAAAAAAACGTCCTTCTAGAGATTTAATTTTAAAACATAAAATTAATGAATTCCTTTCAATCAATCGGAAAATAAAATTGTGCCTTTATTATTAACTAGCCGCCTTTGGCGACCAGCTGGTTCGCCATGAGTAATGCGTTCTAAAATTTTCAATTAAATCACATATTCATTAGCCAAAATTTAAGAAATAGTTAAAGTTAAAAGATTCAGTTATTAGTAGTTAAAGAGTCGGTAACTTTATTCGAAAAAACTTTTTGAGTTTAATGCTCTAACAATTTATCGATTATGCTTCCAAAATATTAAAAAATTTTTTTTCGGTGATGTTACCAAAATGTTAAATATGTTTTTTAAAGAAAGCGAAAAAGGGGAAAAATTATTGAATTAGTGATACAGATATTACAAACGATTATAGAAATATGCCATTAAGTCGGGATTTCAATGCATATCCTGTCTAAATTCAATCAGGTTTACTGTAAATAAAGATAATTTATGGAATTAATGATATAGATATTGCAAACGATCATAGAATCCATTGCCTTGCATTTATTTTTTAGAAGATATCTCATTTTATATTTATGTTATTTTATCCTGTCACGTGCTAAAAGTTGCATTTCTTTAAATTTATTTTGTGATGGTAATTTTTTTATTTGAATTTCCGGCATTCTTTTATTTTATCCAGTCACGTGGTAAAAAAAAACATGGTTAAAATATTTCTTTAAAAATTCGTTAAAAATAGAAGCTTGAGTTATACATTAAAACACTGATGTCACAAGTTCATCTCTTTTTAATTAAATGCTAAATATTCTTCATTTTTTAAAGCATTTATAGACTCGTGCTACATACTATGCAGCTATTTACTTCATTTAGACTTTTTTATAGATGTATTTCTATTATTAAACAAAGCTGATTTATTTAATTAATAATATTGTAAAAGTCACAAAAAATTCTTTGCATTTTCTTTTTTTTAAAAAGAAAAAACATATTTCAGATTTATTTCATTTCATGCAGACACGTGCTGAAAATTGCATTTTTAAATGTTTAATTTGCAATAATTATTTATTTTTTTAATTTGAGTTTTTATCTATCTGATGGCAACCTATTGATAAAAGATAATTTTTCCCCTTCCACTCGTAACGTGCTCCTGCAGATTAAATTTTATTGTTTTGTCCGAAATATATTGTTGAAAAATATAGTTGAAATGCTTCTTTAAAAATTCATTACAAATAGAAGCTTAAGTTAAATGTTAAAATACTGATACTATTAGAAAGCTAATTTTTTAATCTTTAAATTGATGTTAAAATCATGTTTATCCGATAATATTTTCGGAAGTTATAGCGGAAAAACGTCGAAATTTCGCTTAAATTTTAATTAATTCAAATTCTAATTAAAAATTCGAAAAAAGGGCTCCGAGGTGCACATTCCCGACCTCCAAGGTATACATGTACCAAATTTGGTAGCTGTAGGTCCAACGGTCTGGCCTGTAGAGCGCCAACACACACACACACACACGCACACACACACACACACACATTGAGCTTTATTATAAGTATAGATGAATCCATTCATGCCATTGTTAAACTACAATAACTATCTCAGCAGCGTCATATCAATCCATCCTTCATCCATTCTTCACAGTTTTGCGCCACCTCATCACCATCATTTCTCTCAAATTACTTGTTTCACTACTCAAGCGTATAATTGATCAATTGCGAGTTAAAAACAAAATTCGCCAAAAAACTCCTCCCCTTTCTAGCAACAAATGGTATCCCACCCGAAATACCCATCGCCATCGATCACGCCTTGTCAGTTAAAAGAGCTCGCCAATTATATTTCCTCGCCAGCAAAAATTGGGTTCTTCGTATGTGTTTAAATACTTTAAACAAAGACGGATCGAATTTTCAATGGAGTAAAGGTGGGATTCTTCTTGTTTTTGATGGTTAGTGTTTTCCGATTGGGTAGATTGTCTTTGATGGGTTTTAATAGACAGCAAAAGCGGTGTTTGTGGTTTTAGGTTGGGTGAGTTAGTTATTGATGAAACGGTAGGAAGAAAGGAGCTTTGTTCTATAAGAGAAGTTTGCAGTCGATTTTTGGATAATGAAATTTGAAATCTGAGTTAATTGACAGTTGCATGGGACTATCTCTATTTTTATATTTTGATATTTTATATTTTTATAAATTGATTTAGTTTATGAAAAGTTGCGAAAAAAGAGGATTGCTTATGAGGATGAATTGTATTATTATGGTATTCAACGAGATCTCATTAAGGCTTTATTATTAACCTTCGTTACTCACTATCATTGTTTAAACCTGAATTTTTGGCATGATTTCATATTCAAGTTCAGGAAGCACTCGCCAAGGGTTAAAAAAACTCGCCAATTAGCAAAGAAAGGGACATTATGAGTAGCGAAAAAAAATCACTATAGACAGGTTTGAGTTTCGTTTTAAAAACCTACTCTAGAAAAGTTGTGGATTTTGGATTGTATCCAATGACATCTCATTAAGACTTTATTATTAATTCTACAATACTCACTATCAATGTTTAAACCTGAATTTTCGGTATGGTTTTATCTTCACGTTCAGGAAGCAGTCGCAAGAGTTACAAAAACTCACCAATTAGATGATTTAAATTTTCTAAATGAATTTTTAAACTTATAATTTATTAATTGTTCAAACAATTTAAAAGAAAATTTGTGTTCAAAAAGTTATAATTAAAATGTTTTCAGCTGCAAATAAATAATTTTTACTTTATGTTAATTAATTTACTCTTTTTAAATTTATGTACTATCTATACTGAATTTGTTATTCGTTTGAATACATGCTGTTCTACGATTTTTCCAAGACATACGAGCCAGATACCTGTATTTGTATGTGTGTGTATGTTGGCGCTCCACAGGCAAGACCGTTGGACCTACAGCTACCAAATTTGGTACATTGGTAGCTGTAGGTCCGGTATGTGCATCTCGGAACCCCATTTTTGAATTTTTAATTAGAATTTGAATGAACTGAAAGAAAAATATTGCCCATCCCATTTATAAACGAAATTTCCGGGCCACTTTCATTGCTTTCCTGATTTCATAAGTAAATATCCCTGACAAAAATTTAAATTTCATGAATAATCTATCATCTGAAATTTTGATAATGAGTGATTTTTCTTCTTTTTTTGTTCAGTAGCCTCTTAGCCCATGCAATTAAAAAGATAAGGTACTCTTTCCATTAGTGTCAGTGAAAAGTCGCCAATGATGATGCAACCAACGCCAAACGAAATATCTCCGCCGATAACCTTTTGCCGAAACATTTTTTAAGAAAGTCGCGGCCATTTGGTCGCCTGCGCCAAAATGCGATTGTCTGCTGTTGCCAGAAAGTTAGCTTTTAGATATTTGAGCCGGTAAAATGGAAAAGGACTACGTGGAGGAGGGCTAGTCTCGTTCCACGTCTGCCAACCCTCCCAGCACTGTTGTTGCATCGACTTTTTGGTTATCTTTCATTCAGATGGTAAACATTCTATTCCATTTGATGCACGCAGCCTTTGGCACTTGTTATAGTGCGCTGTCATTTTACAACACTCCAATCTTGTCAAAAGATGTTAGTACTTTTCCATTATACCGGTGCAAATCTCGCCAAGCAGAATTTTTGGCTACAGCACAGAGTCGCCATTTTGGCGCTGGGGTCAAAATGGTCGCGACCGTCTTTAAAAAATGTGGCTGCAAAAGGTTACCGACGGCGATATTCTGCTTGGCGTTGGTTGCAACATTACTGGCGACTTTTCGCTTGCGCCGGTATTATGGAAAAGAACCAAGAATTTTTTAAAAGTCACAATCGGTTTATAAGAGTCAATGTCGGGTAAAAAAGTCATTGAGTTGAGCCATTTTTTGCAGTGATGGTAGTGAAGAGAAGCTCCAGATGTAAGGAAAAGTCAATGTCGTGTAAAAGCGTCATTGATTTGAGCCATTTTTTGCAGTGATGGTATTGCAGAGAGGTTCCAGTATGCAAGAAAAAGTCAATGACGGGTAAAAAAAGTCGTTAATTTGAGCCTTTTTTTGCAGTAATGGTAGTGCAGAGATGTTCCAGGTGCAATTAAAAGTCAATGTTGGGTAAAACAGTCATTGAGTTGAGCCATTTTTTACAGTGATGGTAGTGCAGAGAAGCTCCAGTATGCAAGAAATGAAGGCAGATGATAGATGTGATGACAGTTATTGAGGCTATTACTTGAGTTTCAGAATATGGATAATATAACTGCTTGAGTGTCGAAAATTTTGCTACTAATACCAATGAAACTCCACTTGGTGCAATAATTAGTTCAAGGCCAGAAAAAAAACAATGCGCAGTGACAAAATTTTGATTTCTTAATCGCATATATTTTTTACCTACTTTTACCAGTGTTGGATTATTATTACGCATGCATGCTGTTTTGAAAACAGATGCGTTTTTAAAGTTTGACCTGATTTTGCCAATATTGCATTATTATTAGCTATTCTTCTTTGAAAGCAGATGTGTTTTTGAAAGGTTTACGTCTAACTGTGACATCATAGCTGTAGTTTCATCTGAAAATTAGTTGAGCTGCAAAACTTTGTTTGCCAGCTAAATCAATTAAAAGTTAAATTTAAAAAATTATCATTATCTCTCTATATATACCTACGTAGAGAGAGCGAGGGATAGAGATTGATAGAGAAGTCTGTGATTCAAACCAATTTAAATTAGTTAATGACTTCGAATTAATGAGACAAATAATGACTTAGTAATAATAAGGTTCTTATAAAATAACTTGAATTTTTGGGATCGAAGATTTCATTAAAATGGTTTTTTTTTCATTGTTTTATTTTGGCATCGCATTCAAATATGATTTTGTCAATGATACGGTATATTTTTCGAAATTGTTCTTAAAACATGCAATTTAAGTCTTAAGAGTAGCTAAAATTCCATTTCCCTGTTTTAATCTCTTTTATATTTAAAAAAATAAAACATACTTTCCACGGAAAAAGTTTCGAAAAGTGCAAAACGACAATTTATTTCCAAACACTGCAGAAATACCGAAATAAAATGCCATCATTAGCTATCATTCAGCCTTTTTCAACACAGTCCCTCTTTTCGAAACTTGTATCATTACTTCCAGTTAATGCTTCCGTTGAGAGCGCTAAATGGTTGACACATGTTTCTGTTTGAACAAATGTCCGTTTCCGTTCCTATTATTGATTCTGTTACATTTCGGTTTTTGGAAGTCAATACAAAAGCGAGAAACTTACAGAGTGTCAAAGGAGAGTGCTTTCATTGATTTTGTTTAATTTCTTTCTCCTAGACCAGCAAGTATGTCGATTTCTTTGTTCTAGAGACATCATGAAAAATAAGTATGTGCTTTAAACAAGTGATATCTAAATATTAGACGCCTTTGGCGACAAAATAGTTAGCTTGAATTATTCCCTTTTTAGGCTAATAACTGATTAAAATACAGAACATTTATACTTTCTCACACACATAGTATAGAGAAAGTATAGCAGTTTTCTAAAAATTCGAATTCGTAGTTTTGATGATTCTCTAAACTTTAAGCCCCACTGAGTTCGAAAATTTTAGCAATTTTAGAAGATGTTCCCTACGTTTGTCTGACTGTCAGTGACAAAGGTAACTCAAAACTGATTTGGTCTAGATGGATGACATTTGGTATATAGTCTTCTATCAAATTTTTATCCTCTTTGAAGAAACATTTGTCTCGTTGTTAAGGGAAAAAATGTATCTAAGTTTGTCACTTTGTCTTCTTTATTAAATATGTAATCTACATTGTAACAAAAGGCCAACTACATTTTTTTGCCTAACATTTAAATTTTTTCAAGCTTCAATTTCTAATTTTTCGTGTATTAATAGGTTCTACAAAATGAGAAAATACCTCGATTTTAATGTTAAACCGCATTCTGATTGAATAGCCATTGTTTTTCAGGTAAAGTTTTAAATGGTTCACCGTTTTGATACATTTCCACAGAATAGGAGGAAAATGTGCATTAATTTTTCGGGAAATTCCTTTTAAAATAATTATTTATAATTAGTTTTCCAAGCAATAAATAAGTCCTTGTATGAAGTGAATAATTAGACACCGAGTTATTTTTCTAAGTGTAAAATGATGTTTCACACCATTAGTACTTTTTCCATTCATTGTCTCTAACATGGCACTATTTTAAATGGGGAAAAAAATATTCAAATTCGAACATGAGAATTCAATTATGCCAGTAACCATGATTTGTTATTACTATTAAAAGTGATTTAAAATCATGATATTTCGCCTAAAAGTCTCATGTTATTTCAATGCTGACTACCAATATAATAAATAAGGCTACAAATGCGGTTACCAAATAAAACGGTGATCAAATCTGACTCGGAAGAAAAAGGAAATTCGATGCAATTCCAAATTGGGATGCTTCTTGCATACAGCCGACCATCCCGCCACCACTGATCGTAGCAATATCGACAGGATTTGTTGCGGTCAACTGCTGAATAAGTATTGTCCAGCCTAACATTGACTGATCCGTCAAATTAGCAGTCCTTTCGGGGTAGTAAGTAGCTGTCTTTCTCCCCACCTACACACTCTTAAACAGTTGGAATGAAACTATCCATCTTTAACATCATGTCATTCAGGGTTTTGAGATGACCTGGTACCATCAGTACTGTACTTAACAATTTGGGATGCTATTTAATAAATGAGTATTGTAAATAGATTCTTATCAAGAAGTCGAGTTTTCTGAAAGAAAAATCCTTCAGATACATACGGTTGAAAGCTAGCAAACACAAATGTCATTTGTCAGTGGAGAATAAACAACTTCATCCATTAATAAAAAATAAAACTTTCTCAATAATTCTTAAAACATTTTAAATACTTGGCGAAATAGTATGCGATATAATCAATGATGAACTAAATTCAAAGTCTGAACTGCAGTAAAATTAAATAGAAAATAGCAAAATTTACAAAATTCTATTCGACATTTAATTTGAAAATAATATTTTTTTAGCTGTTGTTGCCAACGCTACAGATATAATGTATTTTAGCTCTACAGTTTAAACAACTGTTGCCAACGCAGCAAACATATTCGTATATTACCAGGCAGATTTGATAAATAAAAAATTATTTTGGTAATTATGAATACAATTATTATTAATGTTTTCCTTCCCTTAAATCCATAAATTTACAGGCTTCGCTTGTAAAAGGTGTATGGGGTGAAAGAAATAACGAACGACAACTGTCATAAAATACGAAGGTAATAAATATAGAGCCGAGAAGAACGCAGACAACACATAGCAGCACACTACAACAAACAGTAGTCCATAAGTAGAAATTGGTAGTAATGACAATTACAGTCAAAATTCAACAAAAGGAAGGTATCTTCGTATCTACACTCTATGGTCTCTCCAAACGTCTGCAATCATTTACTATCTCGTCGCATTAGCTGTATCGCTACTACACGACTGGCTATTAGACATAAAAAACAATGCTGCTTCCACAATAAACGCCAGGACTCGACACACAGTTCAATTCCTCAATCGCTTGAGTTACACACAATGCTTGCTTTTCGCTTCCAACTATTCATCGTTCACCATTTCTCTGATTTGATACACAATTGACTTCGGTTTAAGACTGTGGGCCTTTTATAGTTTCGGGAAGCGGGGGCTCAGAAGTTTCTGGAACTAGCAGGCCTATTTCACTTCCTATTGCCTCTATCGCAAAAATTGTAAAAAACTGAACCTCCAAGTCGCCAAGTTTTTCGTCAAACTTGAGGATCACTAACTCGGCACTCGTTCATTATCCAATAGATCTGATTGTAAAACTGTCTATCCAGTAATTGAACTAACTGTTCTGAAAAGCAGCATTACGGGTTTGTAATAATATTGAAATTTAATGAATTGTTGATAATTTGCTGAACTTAATTTGCTGTTAGAGGATTAATTTTAATCTAAGATATAGAAGTACTAAAAAGATAATCGAGTAAAAAGTTTCAGTTTTTCAAGTTTTTAACTTCTTTTATTAGTTTAAATAATTAACCCTAGTAGCACACAAATATTGTACAATATTGTATGACATTGATCAATATTGTTTAATATTGTGGAATAGTGTTTAATATCATATAATATCACCCAATATCGTACAATATAGTGCACCAGACTGTGTTACCTTGTAATCCAAATGGAGAGTATCATCTGTCTAATTAAATGGGCAAATAAATTTGTATAGCAAGAATAAAGTTTCACTACTTCAAGTTTTTAACTTCTTTTATTAATTCAAATAATTAACCCTAGTAGCACACAAATATCGTTCAATATTATAAGACATTGATCAATATTGTTTAATATTGTGGAATGCT
>JAPMOQ010053115.1:140012-151332 GCA_026543055.1 Argiope trifasciata | reverse complement strand
TTTTTTTTATCAATATCTTCAAATTTCATTTAAAATTGTTAAAAGAAAAACTTTAAGTGCACATCTATCTTATATGACAGTTATAAGATTTTACGATCAATTTTATATTTCCGAATTTTAAATGTATTTCTTATATTTATTTAGCTAAAGCACACGAGCCAAATGCTTATCTCAAAGCAATTTACATTTTGAAATTAAATTATCGATCCAAGTTTTAAACATACTTCACAGAAAATATTTTCCCTAAAGTCATTTTATCTGAAAGTCTGGCATTTATTGGAAAATATGAAAAAAAAATCAAAGGTTAAAAAAGTGTTTTTTTAAACTAAAATTACGGAATTCAAATATCGTTTAAACTCATTCGAATATGATTAAAAATTTCAAACTTTAAGCAAGTTTTTTTTTATTTAAAAAACTATTGGTTGTTATTTATTAAATAACATGAATTATTAAAGTTTTACTCTAAAGGAAATTTTGAATTCGTTTTAGATTTTCTGTAGAAATGAAAAAAATAATTTTCTCTAGGTTGTTTTTTTATTAAAAATTAAAAATTTAAATTCCAACTTAATACTTTTTCTGTATTATCAGACTTATGAAATATTTTATAGGAGTAGAAATGCGTCTAGTAGATTTCATCATCAATTAAACTTATACTTTTGGATTAAAAAATGCTCATACTTATGGATAAAAGGAATACTTATGAATTAAAATACTTATGAAATTCTTAATAATACTTATGAATTAAAAACCATTATATATATTTTTTATTTTATTAGTTTTAATTTTTAGAAATTAAATTAAAAACAATGATATATTTTTGATTTTTTATTAAAAATTTAAAATAATATGTTTTTCAAGAATATTATTTATTGCAACATGTGATTTGAGTAAAAAAAGAATGTTCCAACGCATTTACTTTTTTCAGTGATAATATATATATATATATATATATATATATATATATAAAGAAAAATCTGCAAAATATATCGGCAGTGTTTTTATATTAATGCATTGATAAGAAAATATAATTTGTGTATAAATGAAAGGTGGTCTCACAGACCGTATCTCCCCAGTTAAGTCCTAAAATTTCACCTCGTCAGTTGAGGGTTGAATAAAATTGCATAAGTATTGTCCATGTATTCAAAAATATTTAGTCACTAAAATATGTTGCTCATTTTTTCTAACTTCTTATTCACTATATAATGCTACAATACTTTTTAATAATAAATTAAGGTATCCGACTGCTTTGAAAACACTAGTTGTCGACCACATTGGCGAATTTTTTGTTGTTGTTATTTCCTGTAGTTCCAACTTCCTTTTTCCAAAACAGATTATATTTTCTAGGGCAAGGAATGCCTCACCTATCACTTAAGGTCACATTTTTTCTGTTAATATTTGTCTTTAACTTCAATTTTCTCAAAACTTTAATTTTCATTAGAATTCTCCACGGGTAACATGATATCTCAAAAAAAAATTGAGGTATTCGCATAAAAATGTCAGAGTGCGTTTTAAATAATATGGAACATGAAATGAACCAAAAGTTTGATATACTTTTTTATTTGCAGTAGTTTTTAGAAAAATCAAGTTTTAAATTTATGGAAAAATTGCATATATATGTATATTTTTATCCCTAAGTTCTTTTCATATCAATTTGTTTTAGATTTTGCTTCATTTCATTCGTCATTGTATTCTATAACTTGTGTGCAAAGAAAATTAGGATTGCTGCATTACCACTTTCTGCAGAATGTTAACCGTTTCGGTTCACTTTCATTAAAATTTACCACAATTATTATTTCGTTTCTCAAAATGCATTATATTTTCAAACAATTTTATTGCATTTATTGTATTTTGTGTTATAATGGACAATACATCTAAAATCCATAAATTTAAATAAGTTTTTAAAAAATCCAATTTTTCAAATTTTTTCCTTCGAACGTAGTCGGATACCTCATAGTATTCTCTGATTTGAAATTCGTGACAATTTTCTTAAAGATTACAGACACGGGATTCTTTTAATCCAAAGTAAATGCTGTCTGACAAAAAAAGTCTAAGGCTACATAATTTAAGCGAATGTAATAATTGATATCATGCGTTATGTGTCAAAAAGTTGTACTCGTGACTCAATAAAACTGAATGATTTATAATCTTGCAATATTTTGCAATAGTGCCTCTATTATGCAGATGACAATGATATATAGGTTAATATTTTACAGGAAATTTATTGCATTTCGGTACAACCTATATATCTTTTAGGAATAAGAAATTGTCATGTTTAAAAACTTTTAACTGTGATATATGGGAGAAAGTACAAGGCACAATATTTGAAGAAGGATATAATATATGTTCACAGTCAGAGGCATCTGACTCGGTAGTTTTTTTTATTAATCTCATGTCAACATGCCATGAAAGACAGTAAGGACATGAAAGACAGTTTTTGATGATGGATTAATTTTATTATGGAACTTCTGAAAGAGTTTAGTAAGGGCCGGCCATCTGGGGAGTGAGGTGCACCTTGATGTTCTGAACATTTATGATGTTGCACATACCAAAAATCTATAAGCTTGTTTCCATATAGCTGGCTGAGCATCGACTGACACATTCATTAGGCTAAGATTGCAGTAATACCTATAAAAAGGTTGGAAAAGTTCGTTTATGAATAAGGAAATCCCCTTTAGACATGTTAAGATAGAGCGGTGTGCCCAGAGACCAGAAGTCGAGACCGAGGCTGAGTTCAAATGGACTTGTAAATCATCAGCTATCTACTTTTGTTTATACATAAAGTAATATTTTTTTTCAATCCTTTACATTGCCAGTTACTAAATATAATAAATGCTGAACCTTCTTTCAGTAAATTAAAATTAAACAAAAGGTTATTTTCAGTCAAGCATATGGTTATAGTACTTAAACGCTTTCGCTGTACAAAAAACCAAAAAAGAAATTGAAAAAATTTCTAATTTTTCTGGAGCAATTACTAGCTAAACCAAATTCATGCATCATTGCACACGGTCCCTTCATAAAGAAGCTTCATAACACTGCGTATTTTCAAGTTCATTTATTAACATTTCATTAAATGCGGCTATTTTATGTCACCAATTAAACTCAACAATCTGTCAGACCACATGATTTTTTCTAACTCTCCAAACATTTTAAAGAATTTTGTCTCATGTGAAATCATTTTCCTTTTAAAAGCTATTTTTCAGTCAAGGCGGTAAACTTCAGATGAATTTTTTAAATCTTTTTATTACCTAATGCACACGCCAGGTGGAAGCACAAGTTTTTTCTTGCCAATTTATACACCTATTAGTACTATTCTGAGGAAGGAAAAATAAATTCTTAATAGTTGGACAAAGGACAATTTTGGATAACTATTTAAAATGTAGTTGTTATGTTATACATTGCTTTATTTTTAAGGTGTTTCTAAACTATCCATTTCCTTATGTATTCTTTCAATGTTATTAGAAATTATTTTTAAACCAGAAAAATGGACTAATATTTGTCAAGCTCTTGGAAAAAAAACCCGGAACTTTACTGATATTTGGCGGGATTTGGCCTCCGCCTTTTGGCGCGAAAGTAGCTTTTTAATGAATAAAAAATGAACCACTCAATAAACCGGAATAAAAAACAACCTGTGTTCTATTCCTGACTCTAATCTATCTCTGTGCTAAATTTCATTCCATTCCGTCCTGCCGTTCTGGCCGTGTTTGAGTAACAAACATCCAGAAATCCAAACATCCAAAATTTCACATGTATAATATTAGTATAGATTATACCGGATGATCCAAAAGTCGAGACGAACTTTAAAAATGAATAATTCGAAAACAAAAAAGTGCGGTTTAGTGCAAAGATGCAGTTTGCACTTAACTGATGAAAAAGAAGCCTAGTTCTGTGCGGCAACGAATAGTTCTGTTGATTACCGGGGTTAGATAGAATTATATTATTTTTATCCAGCGAAAACATGATGTTGTCTTAGTTTGAGGTTTTTGAATAATCGAAATGAGTAGGCAACAAATTAGTGATTTCTCGCTTTTGAGGCATCCATTTTTTGATTTTATGGTTATTAGAAAATGATGCAGAAGGTTGTCACAGCTTTTTAGTTATGTTTCAAACTGATGACCGTTTTAATGTAGTAAGTGAAAGAAAAATAAGACGATAAATATTGTCAAAGCATATTAATCACTTTGACACTGATTAGGCATGTATCAACGACTTCTCTTAGACGTACTGATAAAAACTGGCGTTTAATTGCAGTATTTTTGTAGTAAAAAAGTAAATATTTAATTATAATATTTTTCGTAGCAAAAATGCAGACGTTAAATTAAAAGTTTTTCATACATATACAAGCATAAATTTCATTGCAATATTTTTACTAGTAAAAGCAAATGATGAATTGCATTTTAAACTAGATTGATAAATTCAAATGTTTAATTATAATTTTTGTTTCATATTGTTAAAAGCATGTTTTTAATTGTAATTGTTAATCATAAAGATTAAAAGTACATATTTATTTTTAATTTTTACATCTACTATATATGATGTGATTGCATCAACTACAACAAATACAGATTATATCAATTATTATGTTCATACATTTAAATCAGTATTTTAACTTCATTTTTTAAATTTCAAATCGATAAAATCAGATATTTAATTTCAGTTTTATTTCTGACAAAAGAAAATGTTTAATTGTAATTGTTCATCGTGTCGGTAAAATTGATTATTGAATTGATACTTCTTCCCAACAATTTGTATCACGATTAACGATGACGTTGTATTACAAATCTCATATTGATGAAGACAGATGTTTAAATGTCGTTTTTGTGTCATATCAATGAGATTCGATGTTTAGCTGTAATTTTTTTATCATACTAATAAAAGCAGACTTTTAAATGGAATTCTTCTTACCGATAAAAGCAGACGTTTAAATGAAATTCTTCTTACCGATAAAAGCAGACTTTTAAATGGAATTCTTCTCGCCGATAAAAGCAAACGTTTATAAGAAATTCTTCTTGCCGTTAAAAGGAGATTTTTAAATTGAATTCTTAGCGATAAAAGCATACGCTTAAACGGAATTCTTCTTGCCGTTAAAAGCAGATTTTTAAATGGAATTCTTCTTAGCGATGAAAGCAGACGCTTAAACGAAATTATTCTTACCGTTAAAAGCAGACTTTTAAACGAAATTCTTCTTACCGTTAAAAGGAGATTTTTAAATTGAATTCTTAGCGATAAAAGCAGACGCTTAAACGGAATTCTTCTTACCGATAAAAGCAAACGCTTAAACGAAATTCTTCTTACCGTTAAAAGCAGACTTTTAAACGAAATTCTTCTTACCGTTAAAAGGAGATTTTTAAATTGAATTCTTAGCAATAAAAGTAGACGCTTAAACGGAATTCTTCTTGCCGTTAAAAGCAGACTTTTAAATGGAATTCTTCTTAGCGATGAAAGCAGACGTTAAAGTAGAATTCCTCTTCATGCCGATAAAAGCACACGTTTAAATAAAATTCTTCCTGATACCAAATAAAGAAGACTTTCAATTGTAATTATTTTTATCTTAATGAAGGCAGATATTTAATTGAAATATTGCTTCGTATCGATAAAAACGAATGCTTAATCGTAATTTTGTGTTATATCGATTAGAAGTGTTATTTAATTGCCATTTTGCATCATATTGAATATCGGGGATATTTAATCATAATTTTTCATCTTCCTGATAAAAGCAGATGTATAAGTAGATTTCTTCGTGCTGATAAAAGCAGGTGTGTAAATAAATTTGTTCTTCATTCTGATAAAAGCAGACGTTTAACTGTAATCCTTTCATATTGATTATTCGTCATGCCGATGTAATCAATAACTTAATTAGTTTTTTTTTCTGCGAAAAATCAGATATTTGAATATTTACTTGCTGATGAAAGATAAGATTAGTGTAAGCAATTTTATTTAAAAAAAAGTTTTATTAAGGTATCCGACTGCGTTAAAAAAGCTGATTATTGGCCACATTGGCAATTTTTTAATTGTTATCTCCTCTTTCCAAAATAATTCTTTCTACGAAAACTACATCTTTTTTAGAAAAAGAAAGGTCTGATCTATCATCCAGGTTAATTTTAAGTGAAAAATTTATTTAGTATTTAACTTCAATTTTTTTAAACTTTAATTTTCATAAAATTATCCGCTGTTAAGTTGATATCTCAAAAACTAAAAGAGATATATACTTTAAAATTTCAGCGTGTTTTTTAAATAATATGCACAGTAAAATGAGCTAGAAATTTTATTGTTGATAAAAAACTTTTTCATTTACAGATGTTTTTAGAAAAATTAAGTTGCAAATTTATAGGAAAAATGTATATATAGGTATATCTTTTACCCACAACTTCAATGTATTTTTTTTTATTTTGCTTCATTTCGTAAGACTATAACTTGTGTGCATCGAAAAATAGGATGGCTGCGTTACAATTTTGCGCGGAGTGTTAAAAGTTTTGGTTACATTTAATTAAAATTTACTTCAAATTTGTATTTCTCAAAATATATACTTACCTACTTTTTCCTCAAGATGAAACAATGAATTCTACGAAATATTGTCTTCGATTGAAAGCTGACATAGCAATTAATAAATAATAAAAACCGGTCATTACTGATGAACCGACGAAAAGTTGTTTTTCATCATGACAAAACGAGTTTAGTTTAGTTATATTAAAGTCCAGGTTTAAAGCAACACGAGGGCTATTTTGGGACGGACATCGTCATTTTGAACCATGGTCGGATGACGAGGACGACACCTGAACTGGCACCCCCCTACTCCACACCACACCATCTGGAGGACGTTTGGTCTGACAGATTTAAAGTGCAAGAAAGACCCTCACACGACGATTCTTTCGTGGAACCGAGTCTCGAACCTGAAACCCTCCGGTTCCGGAGTCGAGGCCTTACCATCAGGGCACCGCGGACTTTCATGACGAGAGCACATATTGCATTAGTCAGAAATGAGAAGCCCTTACATTTTGATTGAGATGTTTTACCGCATCCTTCATGCTCTCCAGATTTTGCTCCATATGATTATTATTACTTTCTGTCCTTGATAAAACTCTCTTCCCGATAATTACTTTAAATCCATCGGCAAACTGAAAATGTTCATAGAGCATTATTTCCTGTCCCAAATACAACAATTTTGGAAAGAAGGCAAAATGATGCTTTTCTGAGAGATGGAGGAAGATAATAGAGCAAAGGGTTTCTTATATAACAAAAAAAATCCTAAATATTAAATATCGTGTATTAATTTCCTGCAATAAATAGAAAATAAACTTATGAAATACCATAATAGTGCCTCTTTGTAAACTTAAGAAGAAGAAAATAAAAAACCCAATCAGTAAGTCTAGAATTGCAGAAGTTAATGGACTGTTTTTGACGAAAAATAAAAGCGTTTGATAAAGCTTAATGAGCCCAATATTTACCGTTTGGTACTATCCTTAATTCTGCAAACTTAACCTCGTTGTAAACTTAAAAAGTAAAAAACACAATGAATAAGTCTAGAATCGCAGAAGTTACAGTTAATTATGGACTGTTTTTGATGAAAAATAAAATCTTATGATAATGATTACTGAGAACAATATTTGCCATTTAGTATTATCCCTAATCTTGTAAACTTAAACTGTTTGTAAACTTAAAAAGAAGAAAGTAAAAAACACAATGAATAAATCAAGAATTGAAGAATTTAGAGTTAATTAAGGACTGTTTTTGTCGAAAAATAAAAGCGTATGATAAATCTTACTGAGAACAATATTGACCGTTTAGTATTATCCCTAATCTTGCAAAGTTAACCGCTTTGTAAACTTAAAAAGAAGAAAGTAAAAAACACCATGAATATGTCAAGAATTTAATAAGTTACAGTTAATTAAGGACATTTCTGACGAAAAATAAAAGCATATTACAAAGCTTATTGAGCATAACATTTGCCGTTTAGTATTATCCCTAATAAGACAAAAAAAGTCAGTAACATGCAATTAAGACGGATATAAACTGAGCGAAAAAACAATCATTGTTAATCCTTTGTACAAGAAAATCGCATATTCATATGGAGGAGGCACAGCAAATTGGCTATTACAACAGCAAGTTGCTGCTAATAAGGTAGAGCGATTAGATTCAATTAGTGAAATCTTATTTTGTTTGAGAAAAATAGCCACTTAGAAACAATATCTCGCAACACGAAGACCGGATATTAAAAGTAAAAAGAATTATTCCTTAATTCGATATAATTTCTCTTTCCTTATTTAGCTCGCTGCGTGATAATTTAGTTTCCTATTTTAGCAGCCCGTTCCAGCCGCTGACGTCATGCAGACAGCATGTTGCCATTCAAGACAGGAGAAATTCTACCTAATGATGAGGGAGTATTCATAAATTGAGGGAGGGGGGCTATATTTAGATGGTATATCGATTGGGGAATGGGGAAATCTTGTGGTGGGTGGTTTTCTCGTATTCGAGGGCCTTTGGGATAGTCAAATGCTGATAATCTTGTATTATTAACGCTAACTAAGGTATAGACGCAACATGTTTGTAAAGAAATTTTTACTTTGAAATGTCCATTTTAAATGAAAACCACTGGAAGTGATCTCCTTAAAACTTTCTCGCCTATTCTCTAATAAAAGTTTTAACCAAAGAATGCCTTGAATTGCATTGGCATATTGTAGTTACGAAATATCAAACTTTATTAGCCATTTTCATATTATATTAAGGTATCCGACTACGTTCGAAGGAATTTTTTTTAACTGGATTTTTTAAAAACTATTTAAAACTATGTTTTTTAGATGTGTTGTCAATTATTATACAAAATACTATAAATGCAACAAAATTATTTTAAAATGTAGTGTATTTTGAAAAATAAGGAAATTTTAATTCAATTTTAATGAAGTTTATCCAAAACGGTTAACACTCTACACAAAATTACAATGCAGCAATTATATTTCTCTTTGTGACAGACACATTTTGAGATGCAAAGAAGTTTTGGGTAAAAATATACGTATATATGCATTTTTTTTCATTAATTCGAAACTTAATTTTTCAAAAAACACCTGTAAATGAAAAAGTATATGACCAACAATGAAAATTTTGGTATGAAATGTATTATATATATATGAAATTTAAAAAATACATGATTAATATTAAAAAATATATGAAAAAAATATTATATGAAACACATCCTCACATTTTTATGTGAATACTTTTATTAGTATTTGAGATATCATGTTAGAGGAGCAGAAGTTTTAGGAAAATTAATATTCCCAAAATATTGAAGTTAAAGACAAATTTAAGCTGAAAAATAGAATTTACTTAAAATTAATCTGTATGATATGTTAAGCCTTTCTTTTCCTAGCAAAAAATAAACTTTTTTGGAAAGAGAAAAGTCTGAAATACTAGAAATAACAATGAAAAAAAATCGCCAATATGGTCGATAACCTACGTTTTTAACGTAGTCGGATACCATAAATTAAATTAAATTAATCATTTTCGGCATATATAACTTTTGCTGGATCTATCATGTTATCCTTGGCGAGTTTTTTTTTTTTTTTTTTTTTTGTCTTTATTCTCTAACATGCATTAATAGCATTCAAAAATCGAATTTGTGCTTTAAAAGCGTTTTTCTCTACCGATTGAAACCAAAATTTGTCATAGAACTGCACTCTTTGCCAATGGAACGGTATATGTTTATTATAAAACTACAATGGTTTGACAGATGATATATGTCCAATTGGTACCAGGTCATCTCAAAACCCTGAAGGATATAATGTTAAAGATGGATAGTTTCATTCCAACTGTTTGTGAGTGTGCAGATGTGGACAAAGACAGCTATTTACTATCCCGAAAGGATTGATAGTTTGACTGATCGATTAATGCAAGATTTTTGGAAAATTTCCGACATCTATCTGAAACAAACATAATTTTAAAAAAAAATGACCCATACAGATGAAATTTGTTAGGTTGCCTTTACTCAAAATTTGTGGATTTCTACAATATTTTGATCAAAATTTATTAAAATTAATATTAAGCTTGGATACTTGAGCCAAATCCAATTACGAGCTGTCAGTCTGTCCATCTATCAATCTTTACTTCAAAAACTTAATATTGCGATAATTCAAAAGGTGATGACTTAAATATATTAAATTTGTTATGCGATTTTTTTACTATAAGCTGAATTTTGAATCAACTATTTCTTTCAATCATCTGATGGAAACTCATGGAAAAGAAAAATGCGATTCTACTCATATCTATTAAAACATGCCAGGGATTAATCGCCAAATAATTCGCCAAGGATGACTCGATAAATTCAGTAAAAATGTTAAATTGGCGCCAATAATTCGTTTCGAAATATTGCAAGCCAATGCCATGACATGGCAAATTTATTAGAGTATGCTAGAAATTCTAAGGAGGCTGCTTCATTAAGTTCTTTCAGTATTATTTATGCACATGTATTTAAGAATAATTAAATAAAATTTATGAAATTACAGTGGATTAACTACAAAAAAAATCATTAAACTATTGATGAAAATTATATTTTAAAATAAAAACACCGATGTTACTTATGAATGTTCATAATCAACTGGGAATTATGCAACCTAATTCAAGCAAAATTTATCCGTTTGTTGTTATTTAAGACAAGGAAAAAATATGAATTTTTCACAGTGCAAAATCCAGTTAAATATTCGATTAATGAAGAACTATATGAAATTTTGCATTGTTACCATAATAACAAAAGATCAAATTATTCTACAAGAAATATTCGGGATCAATCTTAAAATTCTGAGTTTTATCTTCCCAACGATACAGATTCCATTTCTATACCTTCAATTTTCGAAAATATAATAATTCATTGAATTGATGCAGACGATATCGAAATAAAAAATATTTTAGTTACTCCGTTGCTAGGCAACGGTGAATTACTTACATTTATTCATTGATTTTTCTGTTATGTTTTTTTTAAAAATATCTTGGCAATTTTTTTAAATCGGTTTTGAAAGAATTCTAGATTTTATTTATAAAAAAAACATATTTCAGATGTATAAAGATTATTTGTATTAAAATATGTTTGCAAAATAATATTTTGCTTTATTTATTCCTTTAACATTTTTCATTAAAAATAAGTTATTCAAGATGCATTTACTAAAAATTCATTTGATTTTCTTTGAGTGTTAACATTGAATACATTCTTATTTTTCGAAAATTTGTATTTTTAATTTTTACAAGAAAATAAGTAAGATGTTAATATTTTCGAAAAAATTAACCAAATCTATGTTTTCTTTTGGTAAAACATATTAAGCTAAAATCCATGAAAAATGTT
>JAPMOQ010053115.1:71016-125404 GCA_026543055.1 Argiope trifasciata | reverse complement strand
GTATTTTAACCATTGACACAGAAAATTGCTAAACCCATACCAAACATCTGAACAAAGTCCATTAATACCATGCAAGATATTTGCATGGTATTTGCACAGAAATTTGCAGTTTTTATAGTTCTTGTCATCTGACACGTTGATTACTGATCGAGGCGTTTAAAACTTGAAATCCCTATGCTAACAAATGACACAGAAAAATAATGCAAAATTCACATCAAAGATCTGTAAAACGACCGTGAATACCATGGAAGATATTCACCACCTATTTGACCCAAAGCCAACAATCTTTTTTACGGCAAGATGGAGAAATCAAATTTTTATTGGAGAGTAGGTTATGTTTTTCGAAGAGACCAGTCTTTCTTCAGATTTCGTAGTTATTTTCATCTGTCAGGCCGATTTCTGAACGGGGTTGAAACCCGTGTTCTAATGAATGATAGAGAAAAAATTATAAATTCACACCAAATATCTGTCTATTTTCCATGAATTTCATACCAGATATTAACCGAGATCAAGATAGTCCTACAATTTGAAGTATAATAAATAATTTCACTTAACAGACGATAAAAAGCACTGATAAATTCAATTTTTATCACAGGTTGCAGTCTATTTTAATGTGTTTCTATTTTATTCGTCAGTATGTTTACCAGGCAATCATACGAGTAACTTCATTAACAGACCTTTACTGCATTATTTATTCCAACTTTCATCCTGCGTTTTGGCATTTTGCAACTAGGCAGCTTTGTTGAACTAAGTTGAATTAGTAACTAGCCATCTTCATTTTCTTCTAGAAAAATTAATTATTTATCCCAAAAATAATTATTTTTAGTTAAGATTAAATAAGTCTTCCTTTTATGAAAACTAAAAAAAGGGAACAAAATTGATTTCAGTATTATTAATCAATGTTGTTGAACTTTGATGAACTTTTGATGCAATTTTCATCCATATCGGGGTTTTTTTACAATTGTTTTAAAGTTCTTTTTCTTTTTAAAAAATATTTCTGAATAAACCCCATTTATTTTTTGTTAAAGAAAAAATAAAAATTACGACAAAATTTTAAGATTCTTTTAAAATGTTTTTTTAACTTCAGAAAATGATACCAAATAAGTTAGGTAAATATTTTTAATCAATTTTTTTCATCTGCTTTTCATTTTTAAATCTTTTTAAAACATTTTAGTTCTCTGAATTTACTCAGCTTAAGACTTTTTAAGTCAACCGAAATACATTAATGGATTTGATAAATATTTGGATTGTTGAAAGCAAATTTTCTCGAAAAATATTTTTTTAAATCATTTTAAATTTTAGAATATTTAATGACTTCTTATTAATTTTATAATACAATCCTTTTAAAGGACCTGTTTACGTTTTAATCCCTTTGACTGAAATCAAAAATTAAAAAACATCTTTTGAAATGTTTAACCATACTTAGAACATGGTAGTTACCATTGAGTCTTCAAAACACTTTTTACTTTTTATTAATTTGTAATAATATTTCTCAATTTTTTCCACATTTTTTAGTTTTTATAAAAGGAAAATGTTTTTAATCTTCCCAAAATAATTATTTTAGATTACTTTTGGGATAAATAATTGATTTTTCTAGAAGAATATGAAGATGGCTAGTTACTAATTCAAGCATGCACTTAGTATTTCTTTTTCAATGGAAAATCGAAGGGGAAAAATGCTAATAAACATTATTTCGCTCTTTGATTTCAAAAAAAAGAACTCGAAAGTTTAATGAAGTATGAAAATTTAATTCCCTTTAATAAGCTTTTTATTCCCATTTTTCTGAAGTTTTGATAAGTTCCTTCGCAACTTAATTCAGACGACTTTTTTAAAAATGAAAACAAATATTGTAAAGAAAGGAATTATTTATAGATTCTTTGAATATATTTTTGATTTATTTTTCTCAGTAAATGCAAAGAGGCAGACGATTTTGTATAAGCAAGTTTTTCTTTTGATATATTTTTTTTAATTTAGTTTTATTAAATATTTTTATTTATTATGATTTCTTTTGTACAGTTCCCAACAACAAACACAACAGAGACAACGTCTTTATACTTCTTTATTATTAACACAATTAAATCTTGCTCCTTTTCATAACGCTTACACTTTTTTTTGTGCTTGATATAAATGACATCTATTCCTGGGTTGGTATGAAGGAGCAATTCTTTTATTTAAGGTGTGTTTACACACTAAAAGATCTTTTCAAAAAAATTTTAACAACAAAAATCCACGTTTTAACAATATGTCATTTAAACCCATTTAAATGAGAAAAAAACGCATTAACCTAATTTTAATTAATTAATATTTAATGAGCTAAATGGCTTTTTCTGTTGAAACAATATATCTTAAATTCTAATTTATACAGACATAAAATTCTAATTGGAATTATACCTAATATTAGTCTTTATGTTGTCTTCTTCAATTAATTTATAGATATATATAGCTTTTTATTACAAATTTTTCATCAACGGTGAATTAAAAAAGCGAGATCTTTTCTGTAGTTTTAACTTTTAAATAACTATTAAAAATTTATTTCTATGAATATAACTTTGATTTAAGCACAAAACGTTCACTGTTTCATATAGATTATTTTGATAATATATAATTATCTTTGGTTAATTTCTTTTTTAGTTATGATTATTTGAATGAAGCTACATATTGGAAAAATAACATCGATCTATATATAAATTGAAAGAAATATTTGTCTTTTATGCCTTTCTAAACCGTTCATCCAATTGCGATGTAACTTGGTCAGTTTATTGCTTACATCTATGGGATATTTATAAAAATAGTACAATTATCTAAAATTTAAAAAATGAAATTTGTATCTCAACCGTATATATTTAACGAAGGATTAATCTCCAAATAGCTCGGCGAGGAGACACAATAAATTCAGCAGAAATGCTAAATCCATGTTAAAGGTTAATATTTTGTAGCTTTAGTACGAAAATATCGTGCAAGTCATTCTCAGAAGTAACAACTTTATTACAGATTATGTAAGAAAATTTTGGGAAAAGATGGGAAGATACCCCCAAAGAGTTTTAAATATTAATTGAATTTTAGCGTTTTTCTCAGTAACCACGAAAGATATTCTAGTACAAATAATTTTGCAGGATCTTAAATTTCAGTAAGTATCGTTTCAACTATATTGACGAAAGATTAAAAAGACAATATTTTAATGACATTTTCTAAAATTAAATTTGAGAATTCTCTACCAAGTATTAAGCGAGTCACGAGATAATAGTTTCTAGTTATATAAATAGTTAATGAATAGTTAATGAATATTCTTTCATTACCATTCTGAAAGAACACCAAGTTTAACAATTCTAAAAGAATACACAAATCGATCATGTAAAAATGAATATGTGTTCGGTGGTATTTTATGCACTATCTTACCATTCATCCTATTTCGACAAAACATTGACAAATTATTGACTAATTACACTTAATATTACTTTTTTCGATGGCAGCAACGAGTCGGCATGTCATTAGCTAGTTTTTCATAAAATGAGTTTAAAAAAACTGAAACTAGAGTTTTTGGTGAAAGTACTTCAAGCAAAATCCTTATAACTCGAGAAATATTCAAATTATTTACAACAGCATGGTATCGTTTGAAAATTAAAAGATTAGAGAACATTTTGAAGTTATAAAAAATATTGAATGTTTTTCTTAGTTTCAAGTGTGTACGTAACTTTAACTTGACATTTTCATGCTTCTAAATAGAACGATTTGTAAGCTATTTTCACCCTATCTTGCAAATAAAATAGCTTTCTCAAATTTTATATTGTTACAAATGTCTAATGCTGTTTTCCAGAATTCTTAATCCAATCACTAGAAATAGCGTTTTAAGGTCAGTTCTGTTGAATACTGATCGGATGCTGAATCAATAATCCCGGGTCTTGGCGATAAACTTGGCGACTCGGCAACGAATTCGGTGACTTTGGCGACAAAATACATGAAACTGGATTTTTCCAGAATTTTGTGGTTGAGCCAATAGTTATTAAGATGTGCTTGAGTGTTCAAGAATTTTCCCCGTCGTATCTCAGGAACTATAAAAGGCCGTGCGATCAAACTGAAGGCATGGTTTAGAGTTCAACTATGGTTTGAGATTTGAAACAAGCTCTCTCTCTGAGCGTTTCAAGCAACTTATCATTGCTGATCTGTATTTTGTTGTTTGCTTACTGTTGTCTGCGAGTAATGCTGCTGTGTATTGTATCTGTTCGTCTCAGCTTTGAATTTGTGGCTTCGACTTTAATAAAAGTCATCGTTCGTTATTGATGCTTGGCACTTTTTTTTCGCATCAAACACCCACTACAATCAAACACGGTGAAATTTATGGATTTGATGGAATTCTTAACAATATTCTTTTGATTTAGCAGTGTGAGGTAGGATATTTTAATGCCGTTAATACTTAATTACAAATTTATAGCTTTAATTCTGATCTAATATAATTATGGTAAATAACTTCTTGCAGTGTAATTTTTTTTTTGAAAATCATTAGAAAATAGTTAAATATTTTCATAAAGAAGAATCTACAAGTACATTTATCACATAAAACATACCATTTAAAACATAGCTTTTTTCAAAATTGAAGATTTTTTTTTGTTAAAAACATATAGAAACTAAAACGTCAGCATCCTGACATAAGGGTAGTGCGTATTTCCCGTGATCTAGGCTTCCCGAGTTCGAATTAAGGTCCAGGGTATGGCTGTTGTACTTCTTTATTCTATCTGTGAGTAGTGTGAATGTTTCCACCGGTAAAAAGGGGTCGTGCAAGCAAATGTGCATCAGGAAACGGCTACTTCGTACTCGCGATCCTAGTTGGCGCTACTGAATAAACAAGAGATGCTTATTCTGCTTAAATCGCAGATATAAAACTGCCAGAGGCTTGTAAAGTGCCATAAGTAACCATAACAACGTGACTATTTGGAAATAAAAAGGAAGATTCTAGAATCACCAAAGATTTAGCGTTAGGACAAATATAAGACAAATTATAGCGGTCTTTCGAAAACTTCCTGTGACTTGTTCCAAAAACTATAAAAAAGCCCGCTGACCAGCTGTAGTCAGCCGCATAGTTAGTGTGAATTGAGTCAGTTGGATCAAGCCATCAATGTGTAAGCTTTGAGAGGAACTCAAATGATTAGTGAATTGAGGATTAATCCGTGCTCAGAGTCTTGGAATTAAGTACTGAAGAAACATCGAGATGTGCTCTGAGAAATCCAAAATTTAGTCATAAGTCGACAATTAAGTGCATAGGCAGAATAGCAGATGTTTGGTGAGATCCTTCTGAATAAGTGTGTGAAGTCTCTCTTACTACTGAGTTCGGTCTGACCTCTTTGTGTGCTGTCATGTTATTTGCTACATATTAAGAATTTAGGAATGTTGTCTATTATAAGTGCCATTGTTTATTGCTTTTGTACACCTGGGCTATGATTTTGTTGTCTGTATGTGGTATCTTAGTGCTAATAAACGGCGTTATTTGCTATTAATTACAATTCACTATTCCATTATAAACCCATTACGGCGAACACATGGTATGTATGGAGTTTTGTGAGAAACATTTTATTTAACGATATTATCTATGTATTTCGTAAGTAAAATTAAATGAAATTCTCTTTACTTCGTATTTTCACAGATACATAAACTAGAAACAAATTTAAATTAATGTAACAATAATCTTATAATTTATATTTACCTTATTTTACATTATTATTTCAGTTAAACACGAAAGCTCAATAATATTTTTCATAAGCTTCAATTTTTTTATATCGAATAAAACCTTTTTATTTGTTAAACGAAAAAAAGAAAAAAAGATCGATCTGAATGAAATTCCATTTTATGACGATTCATAAAACCGGCAACTTATGCATTCTATTCTATTTTATGTTCAATACGAAAGAACAGATTCCAGGCTTTAAAATAAATCTGTTTTGTTCCCTATAACATCGAAAACAGTAGTTTCCCATGAAAACTAAAGGCTACTATTTGTCATAGGAGGTTTTTTTTTATATATGATTTATCATGATAAATGACATTTTATTTTGATAAATTTTGATATCTGTTTGAATGATTTGTTTTGAAATGTATATTCAACTCTGAAAATATTTTTTATGTGTCTAAATGTTTTTGAGAATTGCATTACCTTGTTCGGTGCATTAACTTGGAGTTTATTTTTTTAAAGGCCTAGTTTTTAAATGGCTTTAATTCTTTTACAAACGCTATGCTTCATTTCTCGTGCTCCGACGGTTAATGTCCCTGTTTAATAATTTCCAAAGAACTGGAAGAACGCAGGAAAATAAATGCATTTGTAGAGAAATGGGTACGGTTTACCCCTATTTAACGGAATGTATAGAGGTTTCAGAGTTAAGGAAAAACCTGAAGATTGTCAATAATGATTTAAGTACAGTACTGATGGTACCAGGTCATCCCAAAACCCTGGAGGATGTGATGTTAAAGATGGATAGCTTCATTCCAACCGTTTGAGAGTGTGCAGGTGGAGAGAAAGACAGCTATTCACTACCCCGAAAGGAATGTTGGTTTGACTGTTCAATGTAAGGTTGGACAATACTTATTCAGCAGTCGACCATAAAAAATCCTGTTGATACTGCTACGTTCAATGGTGGCGGGGTTGTAGGCTGTAAGCAAGAAGAAGTCCCTGTTTAATTATTTAGTTTAGTTTAGTTAGTTATTTTAACGTCCTGTTTTGAAACAACACTAGGACTATTTGGGAATGGACCTCGTCATTTTAAACCGTTCTCAGATGACGAGGACGACACCTGAGCTGGAAACCACCTCTCCACACCACACCAGTGGGAGGACGTTTGGCATGACATAATTTAACGTGCAAGAGACCCTCTTACACGACGGTTCTTCAGTGTAATCGAGTCACGAACCTGAAACCCTCCGGTTCTGAAGCCGAGACCTTACCACCAGACCCCGGTTAGCCCCTGTAGAGACTCACTTAAATCCTGATAATCTGCCATTGTAACCGCAAGGATTAATGTAATCGTCTCCACAGACACTTGTTGTGTTAAGACCTTATCACACGGCAAAATATCGTGAGGACTTTTCGTCAGCAATTTTCCGTTCCTACCCTCAAGAGCCGGTCAAGCAAATTTTTCGTTATCGTCAACTTTTTAACAAGCTTGAAAATGCCGACGATAGTGACGAAAATATTATCTACAAACGAAATTCAACCAATCATGTGAGACTTTAAATTGATGTCACTATCGTTGGCGTTTGCTGAGGAAAAGTGCGGACGATATTTCGCCGTGTGATAAGGCCTTTATATAAGCACTGTCGACCACATCGAGTTACGCTGATTAGTTGAACATCTCCGTTATTTACTCACGACCTGATATACCAGTTTTTTTTTGTTTTTTTTTTTTTTTTTTTTTTGTTCTACAGCATTGATAAGTTTTTCCCAAACTTTTGACACACAATCAAAAATATATTTATTTTTTCAATTTTCGTAAGATGCACAAAATAAGAAAATAGAAATAAAATTATTCATTATAACACATAAATAAAAGTTATATTGCACGCAGCATTATTTATTCGGATCAATGAGAAGGATAAAATTGCTTGCGCTGAGATGACAGATTTGGTTCCCTGTTTGTTCATTTTAATCTCAGATGCAGTTCCACGTCCAACAGTCTTCCTTTTTTTTAGACTTAATTTCTACAAGTGCTGTAAAACAACTTCACATCAATCTGAAGTTGGAAAAGGCAAGGTGTATTTCGGAACTTTTTCTGTTAATACCAGATACACCTGTTGCATTTGTAACCAGAACGATGATGAGGTATTCTTCCTGTGTTTAATGTACAAAAATCCGTCTGAAGCTGATTCCAACTATTGATCTTCTTCTGCATTCTCCAAATCATTTTTGGCGTGGCTTTTGTGTTAATATTAAACGGATCTCTCATCGATTTAGTACGTTTATTTAAAATCAGTGAAATAACTTTTCAAGACTAAACAGATAAGATTTAAACAGATAAGAGATTATTCCATTCAAGCAGTACTGTAACCTAAAGCGATGGGGGGGGGGGCGGGAGTTGGGCTATTTGACCCCGACCGCGATAAAAATCAAAGGTTTTTCCGATTTCGGTCACGATTTTAATTTTCTGAGGGGTTGGTTTTCGCCTCAATTGTACCCTATCAAATTCTTATTGTATCCCTGTGGGTACGCGTATGACTCTTTGGGAAACACTGGAAAGACAATTCTACATCTCAAGATGGTATGAACCCTGAAATTCAACTTTCATTTCCATAGCAGCATTTCTTGCATGCATGTTTCAACGTTCTCTCAATAATTTAAAATTCGAGAAAGGATCGATTTAAACAAGCAATTTTTAATCTGCAAATGTACATCATGCCTTTCGGTTTTATCAAACATTATTAGGTATATTTCATACAGCCCGCAATTATGTCGAACTCAATTTCAGTTGGCCCGTAATTTTACCCCATTCATCATCATTTCATCTGTTATTTGTTCATCAATTAGATTATCATTTATTCATCTTTACAGTACTTTAATTCGATCATTAAGAAACATATGTACGAAGTTCCATCAAAGTCGTTTGAGAAGAAGATAATTTTAGGTCTAATAATCCATTTGCCGTATCCCTTTATGCTATTACTAGAATTAAACGTACAGCGTTGCTCATGGCATAACATCCAAGAGAAAAAAGTAGTTTTAAAATTAAGTCTATCCTCCACCCGATATGACATATCACACAACATGAAACAAGAAAAGATATTTAGAAATCAATAAAAATAACAGAAAAACAATTTTTAAAGCATAAATTCTGAAATATTTGGACTGTCAAAAAGGTTTTAAAAATACGTAAAAAGGTATTAATACGTTGATTTTAAGTTACGATAAAAAATTAAAAATACCTTTTAAAAAAAAAGGTAAAAATAAGTTCATTATCACTGGTAGTTAGATCATTATCTCTGCCTCGATGTTTACCAACTGATACTTTATCAGTATGCATGCCGATTTTGAAGTCAGGTACATCAGCAGAGATACTCTCGATTGCTGTTTTGAAGACCCGCACTTAACTTTTATGATTGTGTAACATTGTTTCTCATATATTTGCCAACATAACAATTATTTTCTCTGTATTTTCATCATTGTGGGACAAACGAAGTGTTCCGGCATTTATTGGACTCTGGCCAAAGCTGTATTTTCTTTTTTGGAGTATAATGAGCTTCGAATCGCTGTTGTAAATCAGACGTAAACAGTAAAATGTATCGCATTTGCATACCACAGCCTTTGGTATTTGTACATTTGCTGTTTGAAATTTTCGCACATGCGCGGATAAATGCTTATGTTTTACGCATGTGCGAATCGTAATAGGAAAATAATTAAAATCACAGTATAAAATTCCTTTTTTTTATTTTGATATCACTTCAGAGTACTAAAATTTTTCCCAATAAATGACCTACAAAAGGGTACAAATATCAACAATGTGAATTAAGTATTTCTAGAGTTTTACTTTTTCAAACATACAGATGCTTTCAGAAGACTTCATTTTATACTATATACAGATGCACTATCCTATCATGAAAAAGTAGAGCTGAATTTATTTAGTTCTTCATTATATTTAATCAGCCAATGAAAAGGCGTGTGTACCTAGTTTTGTTAATATCGCTCCAATCGTAAGGAATTGATGAAATGTTAAACATATATATACAAAAAAATGGAGATTTTAAGTAAAAATATAATACAGCAAAATGAAAATCAAAAGTGAACCAAAGCAAGATATAAAAGCTTCCAAAACATGTGAGTAATTTAAGAAATAAGCCCATAAAAAATTGTAGATACGTATACATAAAAATCAACAATCCAAAAGACCGATTGCTAAAATAAATGTTGATGAAAAAATGAAAAAAAAATATAAATCAGTCAAAGTAATAATTGCTGAGTCAGAGAATTAAAACAATGTAGGTCTCAAATAGGATTATAGTAATTTTTACAAAGAATACCGAACAATTGAAAACATATTTTTTTTTATGTTGCTTTCATCTTTCTGCATTGCTCCAGTACGATATTTGAAATGAAAATAGCACATTTCTGCTTAAGGTTTGATAATATTTACCGTTCATATTTATTTTGCCTCCTGATGATTAATTAATTAATGTGTTGATAACCTGGTTTTACATATTATTTCTACCTTTATTATTAATTCCTAACACTTACATGAACACGAATTATACTGCATTAATGCATGAATGTCAAACTTTTAAAAATTCGGAGTAAAATATCAATGCAACAAAAAAGAAAAAATAGGTTTTTATCTGACAAAATTCCCTGGATTTTGAAATTTTTTTTACACTTTTAATAATTTCTCCGAAAAATATTGGAAAGGAGCATTCATACATTTGAAAGTCCAATTTTTTATCTTTTTGAAACTTTCTGATTTAATAATTCAATCATTAATTTCTGATTTTAAGCACGAACGTAGAAAATATTTTTATTGGTTTATAATTACTTTTTTCCCTAATGAGATCAAAGATTTTTATCTCTTATCAGTTAGAATAATAATTTTTTTTTCATTGGTTTGGAAAGAAGCCAAACTAAGAAATGAAAAATATTTTTATAAAATAGAAATTTTGATATCGTTTGCAGAAATTTTTGCAGTTTCATTAAATCTCTCAAAAGTTTTTTTTTCCTCTTCTTTATAACGCAGCTTTATTTTTAATTATTTGTATCAATTTTTATCGTCTGCATTTCATCAGACGATTAGAATATCATAAAAGAAAAATAAATTAGCAAAATTAATAACTGTTATTGCTTCTATTTCATTGTTTAATTTCTCATTATATCGAATTTGATTTCACATTCATTTTATCACAAGCAATACAGAGCGGGTTGATTATATTTTTGTCTTCACTACAATTCTAGCTGACGTAGGAAATGTCAATTATATTGCCATGACTTAATTAGAGCTTCCATTGTTCATTGCTGCTTAATAGCTTAACACAACGTAAAATGCAGCCGATTTATTCTGATATGCGCACTTGTTTTTCGCCAACTGAATTGAGTTGTAATATTTTTTAAATTATAATTTTATTTTTTAAATTATAATTTTATATTTCAAGTTATAGTTTTATATTTTAAGTTATAATTTTATATTATATATTGAGATATTTTTTAAAAAAAATATCCAAATATATAAATAAATATTTAACAAATAAGAATATCAAAGAATAGAAAAACACATATTTCAGCTCCGAGATATAAATGAAATAAATTATTTTCCCAAAAATATGCAATCGTTATTAATTTTTAAATGCAACATTTGAGAACTTTTCTCATGTATTAGGGTGGTAGGCCAATGAGGGGACATTATGAAAATAGATTTTAAATATTAGATAAATTAATATTTTACAATATTTGGTCTATATGCTCGAAAATTATACAAATTTTTTAATGTATTGCAAATATGCAGGCATGATATTTGCAGATTACACATTAAGCATTATCATATAAAACTGTGTCAACTCATTTGCATGGGTAATTTTTTTTTTGCTATTTTTTTAATATCATAGTTATTTCTATTGTAAAAGTAGCTCATTACAAATAGTTACCCTGTTACAAATAATTACCCTGTTGTACCATATGTAATTATGTAATATGTACAATATGTAATTAAACATTCTACAATATTACGATAATGTAGATATTGTTAAATTACATACAAAAATGAACAATACACTAATCATTCATCAAAGTTTTAGTTAAATTTTAATAAAAAATTCATGAATTTTATCATTTTTATTTTAACAATTTCGAAATACATTTTTTGTACAAAAGATGTGTTTAGATTAGTTATTTTTTTTAATTTGACCATTTAGTGAAATAAATTTTATTTTCGTGCAATTTCTCTTTCCTTTTTATTCTATTTTATAAATGCCATTTTTTTTTAGTGTTTACTAATTTATGTTGCGATAGTAATTATTACATTTTTGTCAGAATATTGTCGTTGTTATATTATAAAAAGAAAAAAATTAGATATAAATTGAAGACGGCAAAATCAATCATAAAAACATTTTTGTACCACTATATTTCAGATTAAATATTCAAATTTCGAATTCCTTTTATTTACCTGTTTATCGACTATTCAACTTGTCTGAATATTTTGAGGTTTTATCCACTTCTACTTCGCTTCGTTGGATCTTTTTGATTTGTTCATAGAATCTGTTCCAAAAGTTCGCCAAAAACATTTTTGAACGTCATTGTATGAGCGATACAAAACTGAATATCAGATATTTTTCATATAGTAAAAGAAATGCCAAGGACTCAAAATGCAGACTCAGAAGTTGACAATATTCGTGCGGAGGATTTTTTCGGTGAGTTCATTTTTTGATAAAAGTATGCAGAATATTTTTATATAAACCGAGAACTATAATTATTTTAGTTTTTATTACACTGTTCTTATTACAGTCATCGTCAAAACGATTAATTTCTATCTTTTAATGAGTCTTCAACTTGTAGATATCACTGAATTCATAAACCTCCTCTGTTGGAAATTTATGTGCTTATCACTTTCTCCAGTATATGCGAATTCAATAAAAAATTGGTAAAAACTTTTAAAGATGGTTTTAAAAAATGAAGAAAAAATTAAATTAATATTATTGGGTCGTTCGGAAAGTCATTTCGTATTTTTGTGTCAAACTGAAAAGAAATTTTCGTTTAATGAATAAATTATTTATTAAATTATAAAATTGCCATTCTGGTCTAATACCTTTTGGTAGTAACATGATTACACGCTCATAAAAGTTTTGGTCTTTGCTGCAAAAAAAACTGATCGAGGTGGTTTTTGGCCTCCTCATTTGAAGGAAAAATTTTGCAAATCAGTTCTGGTACTGATGTACTGTTAACACATCTTCTCCACACATATTGGCTAATTTATTTCTGGCTTGAACAGCATTTTTACCTTTTATAGCAAAAAAGAAAAAAATGACGAAAATGCTGTTTATTGCTCTCCATATTTAAAAGGGCACCATCCAAAAACTACTGCGAAGAATCAGCTGCACTTTTTCACACTCAAGCCTTGCTATATCAGCTCTTAAAACGTAAAATGATTTTGCGGTTTAAGTATGAAATTGGGTGCGAAAAATGCAATTAAATCCTTTGTCAGGAAAAAACGAAATTACTTTCCGAAAAACCTAATATATGTGCACCGATATGAGAGAAGAATATATGGTACATATGTTTCCCTGCTATGACATTGCTTTTGTGGTTTAAATACGAGTTGTTTCAATTTCGGGTACATTAAATATTAATGTGTCATTTGACAAACACTTTGAAATTCGAAATTTGAAATTTCCTCAAGAAAATCATTAATTGAAATCGATATGATGGAGAAATCTTACGGTAAGTTTGACCTTCTCTATAGCATGTTTAGATGGTAATATTGTGCTTCCTTAAGGAAATCATAAATTGAAACTGATATAATGCTAGAATCTTTTGGGAAGTTTACCCTTCTCTATGTCACGTCTAGAAGATGTTTAAACTATTTAAAGATGTAAGATATGAATGTTTTTTTCTTTATTTTGAACAAAAAAGTTTCACAGCTCATGTTAATATCATCACTACTCAAGGTTTGTTTGTTTTTTAAAAAATGACAAATCAACTTTTGAAAATAATTTTTTAATTTCAGAATTTCTTTAATTCTCCATTATTAGCACCATTTTTCATGTATCATGATGTATTTGTATGATAAAAATCCACCATTTTTTTTAGATTTTTTTCTTTGAGATTTTGAAGTAATTCTTGAATTTTCACCAAAATCGGGCAAATTCTTTCTTGTATAAGAAATGGTTTTATTAATAAGAAGGGATGGCGTAAAAACATGAGAGAAATAACGTATTCCACTGAATTTCAAAATCAATCAGCACTATACTCTCTATTTCTTGACAAAGCCATATCAATTTTTTTTTAATAGCTTGCCTCTTTGGCGTAGGTGTGTTGGCGGAATTGTGCCAATACGTCGGTTGAGTTCCGCCAAGGATCGAACTTGCGATGTTCGGGTTTGAAAGCCAGTAACTTATCCACTATACAAAAATGGCCACCAATGTTTAGTGTTAGTTACTGTCTTATTAAGATGTCACCACAATACTCCCCTACCAGTTTGTTCGGTTGAGAGATGAACGATTTTATTGCACCAAGCGTTATGGCTAGTATATGAGCGTTGCTGCTGCGTCAAGTGAGTCTGACGACTTTGCGTTGGTGCGTCAAGTGAGTCTGACGGCTTTGCTTTGGTGCGTCAAGTGAGTCTGACGGCTTTGTGTTGCTGCGTCAAGTAGGTCTGACGACTTTGCGTTGCTGCGTCAAGTAAGTCAGACGACTTTGCGTTGGTGCGTCAAGTGAGTCTGACGACTGTGCGTTGCTGATGGAGAGAGGGCGCAAAGAGAGCTGTTGTAAATTCATCACGTCCGGGTCACCAATTTGGCGTAGGTGTGTTGGCGGAATTGTGCCAATACGTCGGTTGAGTTCCGCCAAGGATCGAACCTGCGATGTTCGGGTTTGAAAGCCAGTAACTTATCCACTATACAAAAATGGCCACCAATGTTTAGTGTTAGTTACTGTCTTATTAAGATGTCACCACACCTCTATGGAAATATAAATGACTTATATCTGATCTAGTAGTGTCAATAAGTTTTATTTGAAGACGGGTCAAAAATATTAATTGCAATTTTGAAATACTTTGATGTACAAAATTGTATTGAGATGGCAACAAGTAAAATCATAACTCAAACCATAATCTTGATTTTTATACCAGTACATGTTTAATTCAGCTTGACTGAAGGACATATATCTTAAATATAACTGAAGATATTGGAGAGAAAATTAACTTTAATCTTATGAATGGAGCACTAACACCATGTACCATTATTTCAGCTGTTTGCTTACTAAACTTTTTACCTTTATGAAAGAGCCCAAAAATATGCTTCTAGATATTTACTTGCATTTTGCATCTGCATAATTTAGTTTATTTATCTCGAATAAAGTATTGTTTTGAAGAATATTGTTTAGAAAATTCACAGTCACTGTCTTGAACTGTTCCATAGTTGGCATGTTTTCCTAGGGGTTGAGCATTTATCCCGTACTATGGGATGGTTCTCTACTCTGTGTTCTATCTGTGAGGAATGCCAATGAGACTCCCCCCTCCCCTGTAAAAAGGAGTTGTGCAAACTAGTGTGTGTGATCTCTTCATAGAAGCTAGAAATCAGACTTCAACCCTCGGGTGCCTAGGAATCTTTACACTTAAAACCCTTACACTTGGCCTAATATCGCTTCCGTCGTCAACGGGCTTGTATTTGACAAGGGCTATAATTAACAACTTTTTTATTTGCAACTATAAATCTTTTGGAGTGTTTGTTGATCGTATGAGAATATAAAAACTAGATAATAAGAAAAAAAATTAAAACTGATTATAACTGTCATGTCTCTAACCACCTCGGAACTGTTTCGGCCTTTCTAAAATGAATGTGAAGTGAAGAGTGGAGGAATAACTGAAAGGGGGTGGAAGCCTTGACGATTTGTAGGAGCTCTGAGGAGAACTTTGAGTATTCCTGCCTGGCATGTACAGTTATTACAATAACAGTATTTCACTGTTTCTTCAGATGCCAAACAGTAGAATGGGATGAAACGGTGAAGATGCTTTAGAATTTTTATCAAACATATACCTGATAATTTTATTTAAATATGTATATGCATATTAGTCCCACGAAAACTTCAATAAGAGCTCCACAATACTTAATTATGATCATGTCACGAGGAAAACAAAGATAACCAACTCTCCAGCTTTAAGCAAACCAATGGCATAACTATCCGCCTAAAATAAGTTTATTGTCACAGATAAAGACTCAATTCACACTCGCCTGTAAACTGATTTATTCATTTTCCGTAATGTTGACTCGAATTATTCTCAATGATGATCATATCGCACTCTAAATTATTTATCATTCATCCAATTCTCAAATGGGACAATGTAAAAGCTCTGGAGACTTAAACAAGAACTATAATAGTTTCAACAAGTTTATGATTTATCATATTTCAAAAACATTGTGCTTGTCAAGAAAAGGAAATTTGTGTGGTTGCTTTATCACATCACCATATTTTTTTTTTCAAAAGGATATTTTAATTGTATAAAATTTTGCTCATTATTAAACATATTTCAGGTTTTCATCCTAAAACAATCATTCAGGAAAAAATTTAATCTTTATAAAAAGTTAATTTACAATGATAAATGAACTTGTTATTTTTGGAAGAAAATGACATATTACTTGTTTAGCAAACTTAACTAAAATTATTAAAAAAAAGTAACACGAATAAAATAAAATAATGAAAACAAATTCTGATGTAAATAGTATTAAATTTTTCGAATACGAAAAATTATATAATTATCTAATAATAGGTTTATTGACAAATTTTTAAAAAATTGTCAATTAATCAAAAGAGCAAAAGATATAATTTTAGGATTAACAAATTAATTTTATGTTTACTATTTCTTTTCAAGCAAATCGTCTGCACGAATCTTTATTAATTTCAAAATAATTGTCTGCCAGCAGTATAAATATTGATTTTTTTACTACATTAAATTATAATTTTGATCTGGAAGATCTTCAATATTTCTTTACTTTAAAACACGCACATTCTATCTTCAAGACATTCTATTTAAAGATAAATTTATTAAGAATACCGTTAAAATCTATTATCTTTAAATAAACCGTGGTTTTCTATCCATTTTTTTTTACTTGAAAAAGAATTGCGGGATACAACTTTTTTCTATTTCTTTTCCCCCATTTTGCTTCGATGGCTTTCCGATTTGTTCGTAATAATATATTCAAACGCTTGCGTGCCATAAGAACATTTTTTGGCGCCACTATATCATAGCAGTTTGGAAAGGGAAATTGAAAATCTAGACGCATGCTGTTTTCGTTTTTTCTTCTCTTTTCGGATATCAATCATTTTTGGTGTAGAATATCGAAGATGAAAGAAAATTCAGAGATTTATGCTTAGATAAGTACATGTCAAACCGATTGAAGTTTTATTTTTCTGAATGTTTTCAAAGTCGCGAGTTTATGAAATTTGTTTGCGAAAATATACCCAATGTTTTTGGATGGTATAACAGAACATTGTTTATCCTTTTTCAATTCGTACTATTAGTTCACACTTTATTTATTTATTTATTTATATAGCTCAAATTTTCAATCTTTAATAAATTAATTTTTATTCATCCATTCAAATTCAAATACAATTTTTAAACTTGCAGTGGATGACACTCGATACTAATAAAGGTTTTTTTTAAATATTTATTCATTAATTAAATTTAATTCATTACTGCTTTAAATAGAGTTTTAGCAAATTGCAATAAACATCAAAATCAACAGGCAATAACTCATTCGGTAAAATGCGAGGGTTTCAGTATTTTTAACGTGTAGGGAAAGAGCGAAAGCTCAGTTCTTGCGAAAATCAATCATTTTTTTAATACTTAATTAATATTTTGATAATTATTTAATACAAAGTGACTAAAATAAAAGTTTTCTTTATTGATATGAGTAGGAGTGGAATTTAAAGAAAATTATATTTCTTTTTTTTTTTGTCTTGTGAATAACAAAAAAAGATTAACATTTTAGCAATAGAAACATAGAACAAATATTTAGCTTGCTTTACGTAATATTTATATCGTCACATAATAGAAAATATTATAAAACAGATTTACAGATTTTGAGAATATATTTTTTGCCTACTTCTGTTAAACAATTGTTGTTTTAATATTTTATTAATAATTACTATGAGATCTCTACCGAAATCCCATAGCAAAATAATTGGAGAGAAAATTTTTGGAGCTGTTGCACTTGTATTGCAATGCAAACGGATGCTACTTTTATCATCTTGCAAACGAGATGCCTTTCGTAGTCTATATTAGAACTCTTCAATGGTCTCTTATTCCCGATTATGCAGCTCTTAAAATTATTTGTATAGTTAAAAATAGAAATAATTATTCTTAAAGGGTTAAAGGGCTCATTACAGGCTTGAATAACCGAATAAAATAAAATAAAGAAATATTTATTAAATGGTGTTGTTGCTGTGACTTATGGCATTTTAGAAGCACGCTAATGGTTTTATGTTCGTGATTTAAGCGTCTCTTGTTTATTTCTGTGAGCGTCTCTTGTTTATTTCTGTAGCGCCAACTAGGACCTAGCATACGATACTTCAAGCGCCACATTCGCTTGCAAAATCCCTTTTTTCAGGAAGTGAAATTCACACCCCTCACAGATAGGCCACAAAAAGAACAACCATACTCGAAACAGGAGTCGAATATGTTATGCTCAGATCACCTGATAGACGCGCTGCACCTGTCCTAGGACGCCAGCAGTAATAAGATGAAATTCGCTTATGAAAAATTCAATCTGTTGCTTGGACCGAAACGTTCAACAATGTCGAGTTAACTTCGAGCCTATTCATAGTTTGGCAAATCACTCCTAAGTTGTATGTGCACAATAATTGGAATGTAGATGCTGTATATAAAGCACATCTTCTTTATTTTTGGGAGATATTTGATAGGTAATTAAAACCTGATATAATAACTGTGATGGGTATAAGAAAAAATATGTCAGCGACTCCTAAAATATAACATAACATCAATAACGTTTATTTTTAATTATTCCCTATGATCGTATAACGAAATGCACCAGTAGTTGTAGGTTAAGGGTAAAGAAAAAAATCTACCTTATTAAACATTATATTGTTAAAGGATTTTATCTTAAGTATCAAACCAAAAGACTCAAATGTCTGTAATGGAAGTAATACCAAACACAATGTTTCGGTTTCATTTCTTGTTAATCAATGAATGTAATACATATATTTTATATATTTATATCCTAAAATGAAAATGGCTGACTCCGTTATAAAAAATAGATGTTTGTAAAATAATCGTGATATTTTTTTTAATCCGCTTATGTACGAATAAACAGAGGATACCACATAAGTCTGTCCGAGCATATGCGCAACTCAATCCCAGAAAAAGCATTCTAGGTGTATTCACTGTTTATCCATTTACGCTCGAAAACTAGCAGCTGCCTTTCTAAAAATAATCCCTGCCAACGCCGAAATTGTTCTCGAAAGGCATCGCAGAACACCTTTGTTTCATCTTACAGCGCCTAACTACTCTTCTCGGTTTACCTTATGAGAGGGAAAACTCGTCAGACAGAAAGTTTCGGTTCTTGTAGAACAAATTTCCCGGATTGTTTTGTTGCGTCTGTCTAAATGGGATAATATGGCGGCGGCTTGTCAGAGGGATTTAATGGTGAGCAGATGGATAGTGGTATGTTATTTGGCATGCAATGATATGATACTTAACGTTATCAATGATAATATATTATTTTGTAATACAATATATTATATTACTTTGCAATATATTATTTTAATTAAAGTATCCGACAACGTTAAAAACACTGGTATTCAACCACATTGGCGAATTTTTCCAAAAAGTGTCATTTCATGTCATTCAAACTTTTCTCTTTCAAAAATAGTTTGTTTTATCTTAGAAAAGGAAGGTCTCACCTATTATCCAGAGGAATTTTTGGCAAAATATATTTTTCAGCTAAAATTTGTCTTTAACTTTAATTTTAATTTTGATAAAAATTATCCACTATTAACATGATATCCCAAAACCTAATAGAGGTATTTACATAAAACTTTCAGCGTGTGTTTTAAATAATAGGGGCAATAAAAGGAGCCAAAAGTTGTATTTTTGGTGAAATACTTTTTCATTTATAGGTGTTTTTCGAAAAATAAAGCTGTGAATTTATGGGAAAATGCATATATACGTATATTTTTACCCATAATTTATTTGCCTCTCAAAATATTTTTCTTAGATTTTGGTTCATTTCATTCATCATTGTATTCTATAACTTGCGTACAAAGAAAAATAGGATTGCTGCATTACCATTTTGTGTAGAACGTTAATCGTTTTGGTTCATTTTCATTAAAATTTGCAACAAATTAACCTATTTCTCAAAATATATTATATTTTCAAATAATGTTTTTGTATTTATAGTGTTTATAATTGATAATACATCTAAAAATCAAAAATAGTTTTTTAAAAAATCAAATTTCTCAAAAATTATCCTCCGAACGTAGTCGGAAACAGTAATATATTGTTTATTGTTTTGCATACTCATATATTTTATGCAATATATTAATATGCAAATATTATTATTTTGCATACATAATTAAACAGCTTGCTATTTGATTTTCTTCACCAGACTTACACCAACTAAAGGAGTAACAAACTAAAATAGGATATGAACAGCATGGGAAATAATAATCGACTTGACTTGAGAGCTCTTTAAGTCAAAAGAATAAAACTTTTTAAAAAAAAATAAGTTATTTGATAAGTATCGGACAAGTATTTTCTTTAAATTTTTATCTTATAGCAGTAATATGTATTAAATCTAAGACCTTGTGTTTTACATGATACGCTATTTGACCAAGAGCTTTGGATTTGGCACAACTAAATTTTGAAAGATAGGAATGTGCACTTCCAAACATTTAGTAAAAATTTTATTAATTAAAATTTAATGGAAATTTTAATGTTCTTCCACCATGCTTCAGATGATGTTATAAAGCCTTATAACATCATCACCTTCATAAAATTAAATAACTTTTAAAAGTTTTCGAATTTACGACCATAAAATGAGTGTGCCATTAAATTTAAAAAAAGTTTTTTTGTTTATTTTATAATTTTTTTGTGTTTATTTTAATGGTATTAATATCTATTTCATTGCAACTTCATGCATTTTTCGTTGTTAGAATGTTCTGGTTTATTCTTCCTTTGTTTATGAACTCGATATTGTTTTACCATATTTAGTAAATTCTGTTTAAATTAATCCTTTACTAAATGTTTAAAGCTTTGAATTAGTTAAAGTGCAAAATTTTTTTTCTTGTTTTTACTTTTAAAATACAGTAGTATTCGATTTTCATCTCCATTTAGCTTTTATTTATATTATACGAAATTCATTGCGGTAATACATCTGGTCATACATCTGGTTTTAAACAAATAGAAAATTTAAAGTAAATTGAGCATAAATCATCTAAGAGAAAAAATGCTGTCAGCTTTTCAATCGTAAAATATTCAATTAAAGATTATACTGTACTTTGCAATTTTTCAGATATAACTTAGGAGTAAATTATGTAATAAAAATGTTTTTATACTATTTTAAAAATTCAAATTTTTAGCTTTTCAATAATGGCAATTTTACTTTCTTCAAATGTTTTTCAACTTCTTTTTTTTCAGAATGTTACTTACTCTTAATGGTTTACAAGCAGACGATTTTAAAAAGTAAACGAGATTCAGATTTTTTCTGCGAAATTTTAAGATAGTATTATTTCACAAAATGGAGTCTTAAACCATATTAGGGGAAACATTTCATTTTCATGCAATTTTTTTCGGTCATTGTAATGAAATTTTCAATAATTTTTTATCACAAAGTTGTTACAGAGTTATAGCAAAGATTATTATTTTTTAAGAACAAATCAGCGAAATTCTATACGAATAAAAGTTAAAAGCAGATGATAAATTGCTGATGTCTAGAAAAAATTAGGATTTTGCTTTTTAAAGGTTTTTATTAAATAAAAAAAAATATTACCACTATATTCGTCAGCGCAAATCTATAATATTTTTAGTGTTTATAAAACAGATTTTAAATATTTATTCTACAAATATGCTTTTGTAGAAATATTGATTTTTTAAAAAATTAAATGATACGCTAATTTAAATCAAAATGGAACATCAGGGTCATAAGAGATTTTGTATAATAAAATATTTTATATAGATTTAGTTTTCTCATTAAAATTTTTAAACAAGATTTTTTTTAAATCACATGCGATGTTGTGTATATAAGTTTAGTTGGATGAATAAAAATATATTGCAGCTGCTAAATTCTTTTTTTTTCTTAATGTAGTACTGCGCTTAAACTTTCGTTCTCTCAAAATTACTTAAAACTAAAATGATGAAAGTAGATATTTTTAGAAATATTAAAATAAGAATTTTTGGAAAAATGTATATATACATATATTTTTACCCATAACTTCTTAGCATCCCCAAATTTTTCTTGTATTTTGGTTCATTTTATTCATCATTATATTCTATAACTTGTATGCAAAGAAAAACAGGATTGCTGCATTACAATTTTGTGGAAAGGGTTAACTGTTTTGATTAAATATCATCAGCATTTACAACAAATTTTACTATTTCTCAACGTATATTATATTTTCAATTAGCTCTGTTGTATTTACAGTATTTTATATTATAACTGACAATACATCTAAAAACCATAGCTTTAAGTAATTTTAAAAAAATATAATTTCTCAAAAAATTTCTTTTGAATATCCAATTTTTCAAAAAAATTCCTTCGAATGTAGTCGGATACCTTAAATATATCTGTTAAAATATACATCTTCTAACTTGTAAATTAAAGAGGCAAATATCAGAGCATTTCTACACATATATTAGTTACTTTTCGCAAACCAGCGTCATATGAACCAGCCTTTCCCTCATAATTGCCCTCATTAAACAAATGAGCTCGCGTCTAGACATTCACTTTTTTGGCTTTTCAGCATTGAAATTTCACTCCCAAAATCCGGTCTGCTTGGATCTGAAATAACTCTTTGTCTTTATAGACTATTTCGTTGGAAAACTACTTAAGGACTGGAATGTAATTAGTTTAAATATTACTCGCATTTTTCATGGAAATATGGACGCCTAGGGTTTCAAATTATTTGAAGGATTGTGACAGTCATATGTTTTGAATGTAGATATCTGTTTTTTTTATGTTATGCTAGCTGAAATTGTCCAAGAAAAATATTTGTTCGTTATTTAACTATTAGATGGTAAAATGTTTTGGCCATGAATGGTCATAATGACAGTAAAATTGTTAATGAGTACTAAAATGTCAGAAATATATTCTATTTATGAAGTATATTGTTTTGAAACATTTCACTTTTTATTGAGATGTACACATACACTGATGGAAAAAAAATCCCAACACCAAGTAAAAATTATTGTACAGTAATGAAATTTTAGGAATACATTTGTCTAGGTAACATATTTAATTGATTAAAGTTTCAAGATCACAAGTAGAGCCATTGGCGAGAAGATTTCAAATCTGAAATGTTGGTTCATTAGTAATCGGTGTAACCCCCAGAATTTTGAATGCAAGCATGCAAACGTGCATGCATTGTGTCGTACAGGTGTCGGATATTAGTTTGTGGTATGGAGTCCCATGCCTGTTGCACTTAGGTGGTCCATACTGGGACGGTTAATGCTGGTTGTGGATGACGCTGGAGTTGTCGTCCAATGATGTCCCATACGTGCTCGATTGGAGAAAAATCTGGTGATCTAGCAGGCCAAGGCAACATGTCGACACTCTGTAGAGCATGTTGGGTTACAACAGCAGTACGAGGGCAAGCGTTATCCTGTTGGAAAACACCCCCTTGAATGCTGTTCATGAATGGCAGCACAACAGGTTGTATCACTAGACTGGCGTACAAATGTGCAGTCAGGGTGCATGAGATAACCCCGAGAGTGCTCCTCGAATTTCAGTTGCAGACGCAGTACGATTAACTACAGCCATACGTCGAATACGACGGTTTTCCCTCTCAGTAGTACCACGGAGCCACCCGGAACCTAGTCTTCCTGAGGCAGTACCTACCCTTGACCACTGCCGCCGATACTAAATTAGGTAATGTTATTATCCCTATGAACATCCCGCAGTTGTAAACAATACACTGACCAAGTTTCATCGCCTGAATAGTTTTGGAAGGCATAAGATTTACAGACAAACATTTATTTTTATTTACATAGACAACTGGCTAGTACTCTAAGTACTCTAAGCATTGCTGCCGCATAAGAAATAATTTCGTAAATATCGTTTGGAATTTGATATAGTTATCTTGTTCAATTTAGAATGATATTTATTTTCTGGTCGGCAATAAATGCTTTCATTGAAATTGTAGGCTTTATAAAGGCGAGGCATAAATAGTATTTTTTCTAATTTCATTATTCTATTCTAGGAACAAATATTTATTTTTATAAATTTGATTAGTGAATTCTTTTAGAATTGTAAAATTTGGTGTTCTTTCAGAATGGTAATGAATTAAACTATTTATTGTATCTCGTGATTTGTTTAATCTTCGTATATAATTCCCAAGTATAATGTTAAAAAAATTGATTAAAAGACTTTTTTTAAAAAATTGATTAAACATAGAAAATATATTTATACTATGAAATCTATACTTATAATAAAGCTCAATGTTTGTGTGTGTGTGGGTGTTGGCGCTCTACAGGCCCTACCGTCGGACCTACAACTACCAAATTTAGTACATGTATACCTTGGAGGTCGAGAATGTGCACCTCGGAGCCCTTTTTTCGAATTTTTAATTAGAATTTGAATTAATTAAAATTTAAGCGAAATTTCGACGTTTTTCCGCTATAACATCCGAAAATATTATCGCATAAACATGAATTTTATATCAATTTAAAGAGTAAAAAATTAGCTTTCTAACGGTATGTTTTTTTAAATTTATAACGTAAACTTCTATTTTTAACGAATTTTTAAAGAAATATTTTAACCATGTTTTTTTTGGCACGTGACTGGATAAAATAAAAGAATGCCGGAAGTTCGAATATAAAAAAAACTATCATCAAAACTAAAATAAATCTAAAGAAATGCAAACTTCTACCACGTGACTAGATAAAAAAAGGAAATATAAAATGTGATATTTTCTAAAAAAATAAATGCAAAGCAAAGGATTCTATGATCGTTTGCAATATCCAAACAATTAATTCAATAAATCTTCTTTATTTACGGTAAACCTGATTGAATTTAGACAGGATATGCATTGAAATCCGACTGAATGGCATATTTCGTTTGCAATATCTGTATCATTAATTCAATATTTTTTTCCCCTTTTTCACCTTTTTTTAAAAAACATATTTAATATATTGGAAACATCACTGAAAGAAAAAATTTTAATATTTTAGAAGCATAACCGATAGTTAAAACTGACTGATTTATAAAATTAAAGAATATTATGAGGAAAACGTGTTCTTTTAGAACTTTCTATCCATCATCTTAAAGAAAATATTAATTTCAGGCCAATCAATGCCCGGAATTACTTCAAGGCTAATGAATATGTGATTTAATGGAAAATTTTAGAACGTATTACTGATGGCGACCCAACTGATCGCCAAAGGCGGCTAGTCTTTAATATAATTGAAAAGATAATTTTTTGATAACTAAGATGGTGCAAAATTATTTGCGCTATAATATATTCGGAAGTTACTAAAAAAACTCTAAAATTTTATTCAATGTTTAATTAAAATATCAAACCTATAACTTTTCATACAATCTTTAAAAGAACTATTAATTTAGCGAAAGGTTTAGCAGAGCTATGAAATATCAACGCCTTGTTTGAATGTAGCATCTTTTCTGAATCTTTTGTGTCTCCTTGGCGAGTTATTTGATTTTTAAAACTTGATAAATAGATCTGAAAATACTTTTTTATTTATTTGTTACTAGACGCCTTTGGCGACCAGCTGGTTCACCAAGAGTAATGGGGTCTAAAATTTTCAATTAAATACTTATGTGCCTTGCTCTCTTTATAATTTCTCTGCCAGATATACTTAAACTTCGAAAGTCACGTAACACTGATTTACTAAATTAATGATATAGATGTTGCAAACGATCATAGAAACCTTTGTCTTGTATTTCTTTTTTAGAAAACATAACATTTAATATTTATTTAATTTCATCCGATCACGTGGTGAATGTTACATTTTTTTTCGATTTAATTTGCAGTCATAGTTAATTTATTTTTTAATTTGAACTTCTGTCAGTATGATTTCAACAGTTTAATAAAAGCTATTTTTTTCCCCTTGCTCGTTCATTATTTATTTTAGAAAATGTCACATATTATATTTCTTTTATTTTATCCAGTCACGTGCTAAAAGTTGCATTTCTTTAGATTTAATTAGCAATGATAGTTTATTTTTAATTTGAACTTCCGTCAATAGGATGGCAACACGCTGATAAAACCTAATTTTTTCCCCCTTGACGTGTTCGTGCAGATTAAATTTTATTGTTTTGTCCGAAATCTATTGTTGAAAAACATGAATACAATATTTCTTTAAAAATTCGTTAAGAATAGAAGATTAAGTTATACATTTAAACACTGATACCGTTAGAAAGCTAATTTTTTAATGGTTAAATTGATGTAAAACCATGCTTGTGTGATAATATTTACGGAAGTTATAGCGGAAAAACGTCGAAATTTCGCTTAAATTTTAAGTAATTCAAATTCAAATTAAAAATTCGAAAAAAGGGCTCCGAAGTGCACATTCCCGACCTCCAAGGTATACATGTACCAAATTTGGTAGCTGTAGGTCCAACGGTCTGGTCTGTAGAGCGCCAACACACACACACACACACACAAACACATTGAGCTTTATTATAAGTATAGACTTATATAATTCCTATAACTTCGTGTAAGTTCAAGCAACATGCTATCGAAGTTTTATCGGAATCAGATGAGCGGTATGGCGACATATAGACCAAAATTCGTTTTTATTCATATCGATTTATTTTATTTTAATCAATGCTAAAAATTACGCAAAAACAAACGCATTACATTCCCCATTCAAATCATTAACAACTCTATCTCTAGAGACCTAAAGAGCGCCAGATTTCTTAATGGATCACAGCCTGTTTTGCCATCTTATTAATGCTCTCGACATGCCACCTCTGGGGGGAATGTTTATATTTACCTTGAAGCATCTCATTGGTTAAAAAGAAGGGTTGAATTCCGTCGTGGGCGTGGAATTATTTCATGTAATGAATTCTCGAATGGCTGAAAGGGGGAATGCATATAAGGAATGTGTGGAAAATTGTATGGAATGATGGGAAGTGATTTCGCGTACAAGAAATTCTTATTTTCAAAGCAGCAATATTAATTAGAGCTCATTTCTAGAACGACGAAAATTGTGATTTTAGTAAGCGCCTTATGTGTATAATTAATGTTGGAATATTAATATGAAATGTTTCAGTATTGCCGTAGTGTCTGAAAATTCTGACGCGTGATTAAATATTTGCGTTAAATGCTCTATATAATAAACTGTTACCCGGCGCGTTGATGTCGTAGAAGAAGTAATTTTGGAAACATCGTTTGAAATTTAAAATAATTGTCTTGTTTCAGGAAGTTAATATATATATTCGTATCGGAGGAATAATATATATTTTCGTATCGGAGTTGGAGTTGACGGAGTTTACTGACGCTAAAACCACTTCTTATTATGCAGTGCCAACGACAAGGTATATGCAAGCCTATGGTTCATAAAATGGTCACGTTTTAAAAGTTTAATCAAACACTCTGCTTCAAAACTCTATTTAAAACCTTAAAAAATATGCACAAATGAACTGTCTCATAGATTTAAAGCTATTTTTTTCGTATCGGAAGTGAATACATTCATTGAAATTGAGTGATATCTAAAAGAGAAGTGTAAATAATATTAAATCTACTTTTTTAAACTTTATTATTCAAGACTTTAAGGTTGGCAATATTTTTTTTAGTTTTTTGATCTACAACAGAAACAAATAAGTGCAAGTAATAAGTATTCAAAGATTCATCGCAATCGGATGAGCGGTACGGCAGAGCATAAGAGACATACAGAACAAACATTCATTTTTATTTATATAGATAATGAGCCATTTAATCTATTAATGCGTGTCTTAATGGACTGTGGACATTTTGTATGAAGTAATACTTAATACCACACCACACCTCCGTTTCTAGACCTCATTCTACCCCTTTTTTGTTTAGTATAGATGTAGGTGGACTTTATTGAACAAAAAAGTACACAACAATGAATGGGAAAGATACAGACACAGGACAAAATAACTATAAATACAACATGGCAAGAAATGACAAATGCTAGAATGAAAAATATCTCGAGTACAACAAACTGGAGGAATGAACATTGTAATGTACAGTATGAATGCAAAAAATAAAGGGGTATAAATATTTGTTACTTGTATATTATATTATATACTAGCCGCCTTTGGCGACCAGCTGGTTCGTCATGAGTTAAGCGTTCTAAAATGTTCAATTAAATTCATATTCATTAGCCTTGAAGTAATTCCGGGCATTGATTGACCTGAAATTAATATTTTCTTTAAGATGATGGACGGAAACTACTAAAAGTACACCTTTGCGTAATAATATTCTTTAATTTTATAAATCAGTCAGTTTTAACCATCATATATTTATTTTATTTTATCCTGTCACGTGCTGAAAGTTATGCTTCCAAAATATTAAATATGTTTTTTTAAGGAAAGCGAGAAAGGGAAAAAAAGTATTGAATTATTGATACAGATATTGCAAACGATTACATAAACATGCCTTAAGTCGGGATTTCAATGCATATCCTGTCTAAATTCAATCAGGTTTACCGTAAATAAAGATTTATTGAGTTAATGATATAGATATTGCAAACGATTGTAGAAACCTTTGCTTTGCATTTATTTTTCAAAGAAAATATCACATTTTATATTTATTTTATTTTATCCACTCACGTGCTGAAAGTTGCATTTCTTTAGATTTATTTTGCGATGATAATTTTTTTGTCTGAAATTCCGTCATTCTTTTATTTTATCTAGTCGCGGGCTAAAAAAACATGGTTAAAATATTTCTTTAAAAATTCGTTAAAAATAGAAGCTTTAGTTATACATTAAAACACTGATACCATTATAAGGCTAATTTTTTAATCTTTAAATTGATGTAAAAATCATGTTTATGCGATCATATTTTCGGAAGTTATAGCGGATAAACGCTGAAATTTTGCTTAAATTTTAATTAAATTAAATTAATAAAATTCTAATTAAAAATTCGAAAAAAGGGCTCCGAGGTGCACATTCCGGACCTCCAAGGTATACAAGTACCAAATTTGGTAGTTGTAGGTCCAACGGTCTGGCCTGTAGAGCGCCAACACACACACACACACACATTGAGCTTTATTATAAGTATAGATTATATTAAATGGTGTCCTAAAAATAATGTATTAAATGATGCTATTAACGCAAGTTAATACAATTAAGGTATAATACGTATTATAACTTAATGGTATTATACTTAAGTATATAGTTAAAGGTATAAATAAGACCTATTAATAATGTATTAAATAATAGTGCCCTATAATTAACAAAACGATCAAGCAATTACTTTAATTTATAATTGATACTTTTTATTTTAAACTCTCCGGGTTCCCGACATGGGGGTAAAGCGTCTTTCCCCATGATCTGGGCATCCCGTTTCAGACATGCTTGTTTTTCGGCATTCTATGAGTGAGGTGTATGAATGTGCCTCCCTGTAAAAAGGAGTGGTGGAAGGGAATATAATGCACGAATTAGCATAAGTCTTACTCTTAATCTTATTAAACGCTAATGAAAAAAAAAAGAAAAAAAGAAACACTTGCTCGATTTAAATCACTGATAGGTCTGATAGGTCTCGTAAAATGTCATAAGTAACAATATCAATATTGTAATTTTGATAGTACTTTGGTGTTAAAATAAGTATGGTAATTCTTAAAATCTGATTTATATAACAAAATCGTAACATCTTAGATATACATGGTGAAAAAAACGTTCAGAAAATGCTCTATAAATCGCATCATTTAATCTACAGCTATTAATGTTGTCATGTAGCTATTTCCTAGATATTATATTTGTATTAATTAAATGTGCCACAAGATAAATATATTTCAATTATTTTTCAGCAAAATTTTTATTGTTTTTCCTCAATGAATTAGCAGTATATTATCGAATTAGCAGTATATCCTTTTCTTGACGCTTTAAAATTCAAAAGAATAACTTTATGGGTATATCGATTACATTTCTTTACACGTTTTTTTTATTTTTCTAAATTTAATAAAGGCCTCAAAAAAAATTCTAGTACATTTTTTTAAAGTTATACATTTCAGCGATTGGTTTATTAAAATAAAAGATTAATTTATTGAGTTACACAGTAAGCACAATACAAAACAAATTAAATACACATTTTGAGTGATCATCGAAATTAAAAGCAAATTTAATTATTAATGCAATTAAAAGTAAATTTTCAGAATAATGAGTGCCCCATCAAGACTACATAAAATCTTCATGTCCTCGCATGGAATACAGTACAAATTTGCCCAAAGAATTATACTCCTACTACCATATTTCACGAGAAAAATTCGAGAAAAGTGGGACGTCATAACCTGTGTACGAAAAAAATCCTTTATTACAACCATGAGAGTCAGCGGTTGTATATGTTTACAAATGAATATGTACAAATATGTTCCACGCACAGCATCATTCGCAACAGCGTACTATTTTACCGAATGTTTAAGTTACTGTACTTCAAATCCGAACATCGCTGGTTCTATACGTCACTACATTGATGACCCGGATGTGATATAAACACGCAACCTTCTGATCTGGAGTCAAAACACTTGGCTGTATCGAAACACTCTCTTCGCTCACCATAACGCTTGGCGTTATAAAAATCGTTTGCTTTCTACCGATTCACTGGTAGGGGAGTATTGTGGTGACATCTTAATAAGCCAGTAACAGCCAATAAACATAAGTGTACGCTTTTTCCGAATGGTTAAGTTACTGGACTTCAAACCCGAACATCGCTGGTGCGATCCGTCACAACATCTATACGAGCATCCTGAAATGGCTTAATTCACACAATTCCAAACTGTGGTATTTATCATTTAATCATAGATTTATAACGTTACTTTAAAAAGATATTAGGTCTGGGGATCATGGTAGCCATTCAACTGGATCGTTTACCCAATCCTAGTTAAGGAGAACCTTAATCAACAGCTTTTAATCAAGTACTAAAGGGCCCAAATGCTACAATACAGAAAACTTAGTCTATATATTACCGCTAAAAATATGTTGCAATACACTGGCTATGTCGGCTATCGTAACCCCACTCGTCTTTCTTCTCACAGCATGGGAAATGTTATATATTGAGTCGGTGTTTCCTTACTGAACAATCAATTTCCAGTAGCACCTGTAGATGATTGAACCTTCGGGAAAACAGCAGATGGTTGCGACGTCTATATTCGCCAGCATTTTGTAAATAATTGTCCTTTTCATTGAGTAAAGATAAAATATGCGTCATAATTTTCAGAAATTGATCATAATCACAGCGTTAAAAGTATCTGTTGCATCAGGATGTGTACCTAATAAATATTAACCATGGCTTGAATTTATTCCAAATTATGTAAGCACATATGTAAGCACATAACAATAAAAACATTCAATAATTAAAATCCATTTTCCAGAATTCGTCAACAATTAAAATATTTTGGAAACAAAAGAAATTGTTAAAATTTAATTCAGAACTAAATCACAAAAAATAAACAAAAATAAAAGTCAAATGAAAAAAGACTATTTATGAAACAAATCTAAATTAAAATAATTTGGGAAACGAAATGAAAGCAATTTTTTTTCAAAATATATATATATTTATAGATATATATATCTTTGAAAAATAGAGAACAACTTTTTATCCTCTTAATTAATTTTCACAGAGCATTCCTTATACTTTCATTGCATTTATGAGAAAAATTGGAAATGTTTATAATGATATTTTTATTAAATATCAAGCAGATTGTATACGAAGTCCTGCTTTACATATGAAGAGGTTTCTAATCTGTTGCTTTGTCTGTTTTGCTTATGCTATGAGTTTCTACATGGACCTTCCTTATTGTACGCTTCGGCTGCTATTTCTAGTGAAATGTTATGTTCCATTATATTATTTTATATTCAATAAAATGCCGTTTTCAATTGTCGAACATGTTAGACTTTATTCATAGCTTTTAAAAATTTCAAAGAAATATGATACGATTTTTATTATAATGATTTTATCTTTGGAAGAGAAAACAATAACTATTTATCTTATTAATTTTCACAAAATTTTTTTCGTCTTTTCATTGCATTTATGAGAAGAATCTCATCATACGATTTTTATTTAAATAGCAAGCAGACTGTATACGAAGTCCCCTTTTCTGTACAAGGATTGAACATAGAATTAGGTGATTGGAATTCATTGAAACCATATACTGGTCTTTTATTGGATCAGTTTATTTTATTTTTCCATTTCACCATTCAACTTAAAAGGATTCCATTACAAAAAAAATATCCATTTCTTCATTATTTACACAAAGTAAAAACGACACCCAAATACCAAACGTTTTTACCACTAACGATAAGGAGACGAAACTTCTTAATGGACTTCATTTAATATGTTATTTAATAAATGCTCTTGACATGTCACCTGCATAACATATGTTCATTTATATCTCAAAAGATTCATTCACAAAAATGCAAATTATTGATTACAGACGTAAGCGGACAGTTATTTTTCATTGAAAACATATCCTGAGCTTATATTGAAAACGTATCCTGAAATTTTATTAAAATCATAACCTGGACTTTTATTGAAAACACATCCTGGACTTTTATTGAAAACATATCCTGGACTTTTATTGAAAACATATCCTGGGTTTTTATTGAAAACGTATCCTGGGCTTTTATTGAAAACACATCCTGGGATTTTATTCCATTTCACCATTCAACTTAGAAGGATACCATTACAGAAAATATAACTTTCCATTTCCTCATCATTTACACTCATTAAGAACGACACCCGAGCAGCAAACATTTTTATCACTTACGATATGGAGACTTGAAACTTCTTAATGGACTTTATTTCATTTGTTATTCAATAAATACCCTCGACATGTCACCTTCATAGCAGATGTTAATTCACAACTCAAAAGATCCATTAGTTAAAAAGAGCAGGGAAAGCAAATTATTGATTACAGGCGTAAGCGGACAATTATTTTCTTTAATGAATATCTTTAATGAGAGAAATTACTGAAGGTGTTAGATTGCCTTGTCGCTCTGATAGGAAACAATTATCCAGATTATGTCGAAATATTCTTCAAACGAGAGGAAATATTTTGAACACAGGAAAATCTTGCTGAAAGTGGATGGCAAAATATTGATGATTGTAGTAGAAAGGCCTTGATTATTGCTGTAATTTTGAATTTCATTAAAAGGAAAGATTATTTGTTTCCATATGTGTGGACTGATTGAAAGAGTGTTTAGATAATTTTCTAATGGAGTCTTAGTGGTTTGAAATATGGGATTCAAATAAATCTTAAAGGGGAATTTTTTGAAAAATTTAACATTTTACTTCTACATAAAAATATTCAGTATTTTTTATCTATGCTTATAATAAAGCTCAATGTGTGTGTGTGTGTGCGTGTGTGTGTGTGTTGGCGCTCTACAGGCCAGACCGTTGGACCTACAGCTACCAAATTTGGTACATGTATACCTTGGAGGTCCGGAATGTGCACCTCGGAGCCCTTTTTTCGAATTTTTAATTAGAATTTGAATTAATTAAAATTTAAGCGAAATTTTGACGTTTTTCAGCTATAACTTCCGAAAATATGATCGCATAAACATGATTTTTACATCAATTTAAAGATTAAAAAATTAGCTTTCTAAGGGTATCAGTGTTTTAATTTATAACGTAAGCTTCTATTTTTAACGAATTTTTAAAGAAATATTTTAACCATGTTTTTTTAGCACTGACTAGATAAAATAAAAGAATGCCGGAAGTTCAAATAAAAAAAATATCATCGCAAATAAATCTAAAGCAATACAATTTTCAGCACGTGACTGGATAAAATAAAAGAAACATAAAATGTGATACTTTCTTTAAAAATTAAATGCAAAGCAAAGGTTTCTTTAATCGTTTGCAATATCTAAATCATTTATTCCATAAATCATCTTTATTTACACTAAACCTGATTGAATTTAGACAGGATATGCATTGAAATCCCGACTTAATGGTATATTTATGTAATAGTTTGCAATATCTGTATCATTAATTTAATACTTTTTCCCCCTTTCTCGCTTTCTTTAAAAAACACATTTTATATTTTGGCAACATCATCGAAATTTTTTTTTAATATTTTGGAAGCATAACCGATGGTTAAAACTGACTGATTTATTAAATTAAAGAATATTATTAGGAAAAGGTGTACTTTTAGAACTTTCCGTCCATCATCTTAAAGAAAATATTAATTTCAGGTCAATAAATGCCCGGAATTACTTCAAGGCTAATGAATATGTGATTTAATTGAAAATTTTAGAGCCCTTTACACATGGCGAACCAGCTGGTCGCCAAAGGCGGCTAGTATACAATAAAATGAAATATTATAAGCAGAGTGGTTTTAAAGCTCAGATATATTAAATAGATTTTTAACATTTTGCATGATATTGCTTACAGAAAATTATCACGTAAAGCCTGTAAAGCATTAGATTGTTTTAATTGCTGGATGAGTTTTATATTAATCAATTAATTAATAGAATTAAGTGATTATTTGTTATATTAAATGATATGTTATTACTTCTTGCATAAAAATTTGGAGGAAATAAAAAAAAGACATCAAAGTTTATGTCACGATTTATATTTCACAAAAAAATCTCGGAAAAATGTGTATAAAATTCAGTCTTTTAAATTTGAGTTTGGTGAATTTCACACTTTGAAAAGTAATTATTGATTAATCTATATGTTTTATGTGTTTGTTATTTTTGAAAAGTGTGCATAAATCAGCAATGGAAAAAATAGATATATTTCTGTTTGTCTTTTAATCTCTTGGTATAATGATTCTCTCGGGAATTTCTAATCAAACTTTGATATGAATTTATAATCTAAACTTTAACAAGGAAAGCATTGTCTAGATTCAGCAGATAGATAAATCTATCGCTCTTACAACTATAACATTTAATTATTAAATTATTAAATTATAAATTATTAATTATTAAATTTTAAATGTAAGAAACTTTTATCTTCATTATTCCTTTTTATTTTGAATGATTTTTTGCATATATTTGGATTTTATTTCATTTCTAATGTTAAATATAAATCATTATGGTATCGAAGAAAATAATAAAGTTGGTAAAAATACAGGTGAAATCTATTTTTTTATAATTTACTGAAATTTGAAATATTAATTATTTTAAAAGACTCACTTTTTAAGTAATTTTAAAAGAATGAAAACAAATTAGATCTATCGATATTTTCTGTTATCGTTTGCAATTCTTATTCGAAAGCATTATTCAGTTATTTATAACCAATTAAGAATTATAAAGACATATTTTTTTCACTGAATGCTAATCAATTGTTTCTGGATTTTCTTTCTTGATTATTCCAATAATCATAAGAATTATTTTTATACAATTTATAATAATATCATTTGTTGCAAACTTTCTAATTTTATTTTTCCCCGCTTCTTTTTACGAGAATTCAGTTTCAGTTATTTGTTTTTCCCTTTTTTTATTGTCTGTGTTTCACCAGGCGATATCAGTGTCATAAAAAATGAAATCTATAAAATTGCTTTTTTCCATTCTGTAGTTAAAGTTTTATTTTATGTCATTATGAATATGATTTTGGGAATAATGTCATAAGGAGCTTCATTACAATATTGTTGGTTTTTATAAGAAACTACATTTATCTTAAATTTGTTACAGACCATTCATATCCTTAAAATGTAAGCATCTTTTTAAAATACTATTTATCTTTTAAGTAACTCTATAGCATGTTTGAAAACTTTAATACCTGGTTAAAGAAGCCTAAATTCAAATCGTTTCAACATGAGATTATATTTGAACTATAATATCGTCCCCTTCTGTTCGAAGTTTGTGTACATAACAATTAATTAAAGAATTATTAGCCAATCAGTTGACAGTTTTATGCATTATCTAACAATTAGTAACTGAAATTGGTAGCTTAGTTTATATGAAAGACCGAAAGCCGAAGTTAACGATCTGGCATTCATTTAATATTCATTAAGAATATTTGTAAATATTTCTTACTGTAAGATTAATTGTGAAATGAAGCAATATTACATATCTGTCACAATATAAATAGCAATTAAATACTCATTTTGGATATTTAAGGAGAATTGAAGGACGAAACCCAAAGACCTGCCGATTATTAGATAATACCTAAACAGTTTTCTGTATTATCTAACAATTAATTAAGGAAATTGGGAGCTCAGCTTGTATGAAAGATCGAAATCCGAAGTTAATTATCTGACATTCATTTAGTATCCAGTTAGAAATCTTTGTAAATCATTCTTACTCTAAGATTGATTGGAAAATGAAGCAATATTTCATATCTGTAACAATATAAATAACAATTAAATATCCACATTTGGGTATTTAAGGGGAATTGAAAGAAGAAAACCATAGAACTGCAGATTTTAGGTAATATCTAAATTTCAGTTCTTTTTCTTACTTTGCTTATGCTGGAAAATGTTAGCAATTCTAATATTAATCTCAGTTTAGTAAAATATACCGAAATAATTTATCTTAAACCTAGCAAAGAATTTTCCATATTTAGCAGAGTATCGTCATTTGGAGGAGTAAAATCAGCGAAATTGGGAGGATTAGAATAATGAAACGGCCATTAGTAGCTTAAATATCATTGCTCATTACCAAAATTATATATTTTTATCCTTATAACCTGGTTGGTAGACTGTTGAATGCACATCCCTTGGAATGTGAACTTGAAGCTAGTCGGTCGAAGACTACCAGGGTATATAGTGGCCGGTACACGTATAAGTGTGTAGGGACCACGAAGTCCTCCATGTCGATATAAAACCACTAGTGATACTGTTTCAGAGTTGATTGTTAACTGATCCAGGTATGAATTACAATTTTTGGATGAGTGAATGAAATGTAAGAATGAATTCCGCCCCATAAAAAGGGATGCGTCACCTGAGTTGCGAAGTTGCACTCTTGTTCTGAGACGGCGTCATAGAAACTCTCTCGGCTTAAAATCACTGGCAACGCAAATGAAGCTTGTGAAATGAAATGAAGCAATGCTCTGTAATGCTAGAGGGAAAAAAATTCTATTGCTTAATACATTTTATCAAAATAGTATTTCAGAATTTCAGGCATAATCTTCCCATTATTTAACTAAAAAAATTTTAATGTATACAAATTTCATTCAATATATACGCATCTAAATTCCAGCAGGATAACGACCCCCAACAGGATGCATATAAGGCAAAAATGTGGTGTCTTTTTCGTTATATATAGCAGCCACACACAACCACAATACCCTAACATCAATGTCATTGAATATATGTATGCTACACTCCAAATAGTGGTTGAAAAGCACAAAATTAGAAAAGAAATCCATTTCAGACAAGAGTTGCAGGAATAATGGCTAAAAATATTTTCATATACATCCCAAACTGATCGAATCGGTACCATTAAAGGCCATTATGAAAGCCAAAAAACAAAGCCATATTACAAAAATTTAATGCAATTTACATGACCCTGTACAAAACAGTTGTTAATAAAAAAAAAAAAACTGCAGTTACATATAAAAAACAAACTAAGCCCATATTCTAGAAGAAAAAAAAAGTTTTTTCAAAAGACGTTTAATGATATTACTACGAATTACTAAATATTTTAAGTTTACATATTTAAGCGTATTAGACTATGGTGACAATTAGAATTTAAATTTTTAACATTAAAATTTTTTTGCCAGATTTTTTACATTTTGCATTTATCAGACTCGCATTGTCCCTTGCAAACACATCGCTGATATCCCTGACTCCAGGTAGAGGTGTCTTTCTAATGCATTCTATATATATATATATATATATATAACGCCGATAGGTGAACGCCTGCTAGTGACCTGTCTGCGGCCTAGACACACAGGGCCTACTCCTGGAGTTATGGTTTGGGGAGCAATTTCGTATGACAGCAGGAGCTCTCTCGTGGTTATCTCACCCACCCTGACTGCAAATTTGTTCGTCAGTCTAGTGATACAACCTGTTGTGCAGCCATTCATGAACAGCATTCAAGGGGGTGTTTTCCAACAGGATAACGCTCGCCCTCATACCGCTGTTGTAACCCAACATGCTCTACAGACTGCCGACATGTTGCCTTGGCCTGCTAGATCACCAGATCTTTCTCCAATCGAGCACGTATGGAACATCATTGGACGACAACTGCAGCATCATCCACAACCAGCATTAACCGTCCCTGCATTAACCGCCCAAGGGCAACAGGCATGGAACTCCATCCCACAAACTGATATCCGATACCTGTACGACACAATGCATGCACGTTTGCATTCAAAATTCTGGCGGTTACACCGGTTACTAATGTACCAACATTTCACATTTGAAATGGCTCTACCTGTGATCTTGAAACTTTAATCAATTAAATATGTTACCTAGACAAATGTATTCCTAAAATTTCATTACTGTACAATAATTTTTTCTTGGTGATGGGATTTTTTTTTCCATCAGTGTATTACTTCGCACTAATCAATATTTCCAACTTTTCTGAGTGATAAATAATTAAACCTAGTTGTATGCAGAATTACAATGAACAGAAAAAGAATCAACTTCAACAATTAAAAAAAATATCTAGAAATTATTAACAACCCAAAAAAATCATTACTAATGCAATTTTAACTGCAACCTTTCTCTTTAATTTCCCCGGCTTCTTTGAGATTATTTTATTCTAATGATAAAAGGGTTGTTCAGATATTTTTTTTTCCTTCTTAATCATTAAGAAAATTGTCTTTTCGTCCTTTTGCCATGCATGGAATAAAAAATTCACTGTAATTGTTAGAGCAAACCTTTGCGTGATAGCCAAGAAAATGTGAATCCGAGCTTGGCACGTATACCGATTATTTGAGAAAGGAAACGAAGTTTTTCTTCATTATAGCTCAAGTTTTATCTATTCATTTTTTTCTGACTGCTATCTCCGTTTACAGAACGGAATTGAATATTAAATAAATGTTTAATATGTAAAGAAAAATTATTCGACTTATCAAGCTGATATTGCATTTGGATTGATTAAAAAATACTTTGAAAGCATTCTTTATTCATGTGAAGATTGCAGGCTATTATTAATTGTTTGGTGAATTCACATTCATAAATACTATTTTTGATTCCTGGAATCTTCAAATGAATAAAGAATGTTTTCAAGATGTGTTTACAAATAAATGCATGTGTGAATTAAGCTATGCAGAGTTTTAAAACATGCAGACGATTTTACGATAAGAAAATGTATAGGTATTCTGTATCTGGGCAACTATGGAATCTTTAAATAATCCATTTTATTCATTTACTAGCGGCATTTGGCAACCAGTTGGTTCGCCATGAGTAATCTGAAATTTTCAATTACATTTTTATGTATCTTGCTCTTTATAAATTTTCAGTCAAATATATTTAAAGTACAAACTTTGCTAATCCCGTAACTCATATTATTATAGTAGGCTTGCGATTATTTGTTCAGCTTATTATATATCTCTCTGATTGGCAATCAACTGTCATTTAATTATGTGCAAAATATCACATTTCATATTTGTTCCATAACATTGTCCTTCTTTTTAAACACGTTTTGTACATCACACTTTCCGTGGTTTATTTTGCAATAAGAGCTCATTTAATCATTCAGTCTGAATTGTAAAAGTGAAGGCAAAGCACTGGTACACTTTTAATCTAATCAATGAAACAAAACATTATTTAAATGAAAAAAAGTCCTTTTTAAGAGGATTCAAAAAACAGTTTTGTGTTATAATATTTTCTGAAGAAAAAGAATCCCAAATGTTATCTTAATTTTTGATTAATTAATGTTTCAAAAAAAATTGTATATGTATACTTTTTCATCCTCCAAAGTAAATATGCACATACGAAGTGGGGTATCTCTAGATTATATGGTCTGGTGTGTAGAGCACTAACAGATACACACACATTCATTAATAAACGCAAGCGTATATTCATTTGACTGTCAGTTTTGGAGTAACTCCAGCTATTATTAGTTAAAATCTTTTGTTAAATATGACTCACAAAGCAAGGGGCCGCGGTGGCCTGGTGGTAAGGTCTCGGCTTCGGAACCGGAGGGTTTCAGGTTCAAGACTCAATACCACCGAAGATCCGTCGTGTGAGGGGGTCTCTTGCACGTTAAATCTGACAGGCCAAAGTCCTCCCGCTGGTGTGGTGTGGTGTGGTGTGGAGAGGGGGGTGCCACTTCAGTTGTCGTCCTCGTCATCTGACCGTGGTTCAAAATTACGAGGTCCGTCCAAAATAGCCTTCGTGTTGCTTTAAACGGGACGTTAATATAACTGAACTGAACTGAACTGACTCACAAAGCAAAGTATGAATTGACTCAAAAGTTATTCATTAATGCAATTTTTGACTCAAATTACATTAAATGTAATTATTTACTTCATTTAGATCTAGTTAATAGTACTAAACGATATGTATGCATATTACTAATGAGTTTAAAATGAACCATTTGGCCCGAATTTGAATGCCTATCCAGTATAAATTCCATCATGTTTACCGTAAATAAAGCAAATATGTAGATATTGCAAATGATCGTGGAAACCTTTTCCTTGTATTTTTTTAAAAATAAAATATAGCAAATAATATTTATTTAATTTCATCCATTCACGCCCTGAAAGCTACATTTTTTTTATTTAATTTGAAATAAGAGTTGGCTTTTTTTATTTTATTTAAACTTCTGTCAATAGGATGGCAACACTTTAATGAAATCTATTTTTACCCAATGATGTGCTCGTGGAGATTACATTTCATTTCATTGTTTTGTTCAAAATATATTGTTGAAAAATTTTGGTTAAAAATTCATTAAAAATAGAATTTTAATTTATTCTTTAAAATACTGGTACCATATTTTTTTAATCTTTAAATTGATGCCAAAACCCTGTTTGTGCGATAATATTTTGGAAAGTTATGCTGAGAAAACACCGAAATTTCGCTTAATTTCTATTTAATTAAAATTCTAATTAAAAATTCGAACAACTTCTCTCCAAGGTGCACATTCTCGGTGACCACATATCAAATTTAGTAACGCTAGGTGGAACGGTTTGACTTGTAGAGTGCCAACACACATATGTATGCACATTGAGCTTTATTATAAATATATAGATATACAACAGCTCAAACAATGGAGAATATATCTTACTTTAACTTCATAAATCCAAATTTTGATATAAATACCATATTAGAGTGAAATGTAAACATGTTTATATTTTCACGCATAACAAATGAGAATTGTGGTGGTGTGTGCAACTGCTGTTTACAGTGAAAAATTCACCACATTTTGACGTTACGTGCAGTATGTTTGGGTTTGTTGTCTTGCTGAAGAATGAAATTTCAATCTGAAATTTTAATACATACTTAATTTTATTACACTCTCGCTTAATTTTAATATATACTTAATGAAGTATCTAATCTTGAATTAGTAACAGCCATTTTTACTATCGTAATATATTGTATTTTTAGTTTTAAAATTAGTCTTAGAAATTCCACTTAAAAATTTTTATAGATAGGAAAATTACCATATTTTATCAAGAAAACTCTCAATTTTAACTGCAATATTCTTATAATGGCTTTCTGGTTTCAAGAGTAAATAATGCTATAATTGGTATTTAATTTAAGAATGGATACTCACTATAAATAATATATATTCCTTATGCTTAGTTTCTTCTAAAAAATTATAAATAATTAAGAGGTTAAATATGAACTGATTTTTACTCGCTTTCTTAAACTATGTCATATTCTCAAAGCAACATATTGTTAATATATTTACATAAAGTGAAAGATGTATGCACTTAGGTTCTTAATAATATACAAAGATATCTTTCTATTATTGTTAAGATAGAAAAAATAAAACATAAATATATTTAGATAATAAACAGCTACAATTAACAAAAACTAATTATGCGTTCATATCCTTTTGGTAGAATCCTATCCATATATTTTTGCAATGATTTTAGTTTTCTTTAAAATGCAAAATGAATTAATTTTATTAAACGCAGATTTTTAAAAACGCAGACGATATTACGATAATTCAATGCATAGGTATTCCGTTGCTAAGCAACGATGAAAGCTTGAAGTCATTTGTCTCATTTTTTTTTCAATTCTATATTTCTATTCTTTTCAATTCTATTTTTCATTTATTTCAATCATCTCCCTATATATACTCATTTATACATTTTGTTCAAACTTTCAATCGTTCATAAATTACTTTTTATTCATTCACTTGAGTTTAAATATATTTTTAATTTGTACTGGATGACACTCGATGTTAATACAGTTTTGTTAAAATATTAATTCATGAATAAAATTTAATTCATTTTTAATATTTTAAATAAAGTTTTTGCAGTTTGTGAGGATAGCTGATATGGACAGGCAGTAGCTCCATCGGTCAAATGCAAGAACCTCAGTATTTTTCAAGTGAAGGTGAACAATGCTAGCTCAATTCTTGTGATAATCAATAATTTTTTGATACTTAATCATTTTTTGTTTGATAATGATTTAATAAAAAGTAACTAATATATAATTTCTCCTTGTTGACAGTAGAAATCGAATTGTTTTCATTGTTTTAAGCTTTTTGTAGCATTTGTAATAATAATTTTTGTAGTACTTGTAGTAATTATTTTTGTAGTAATTGTAATAATAATTTTAATTGTTGAAGAGACTTTTAATTGTTGACATGAATGCCTATTTAAATGCATTTTATACCAGACAATTTTACAATAATTTCTAAATTAAGTGCAGCTCCAAACTAACTGAATAAAAATGGCATAAATTATCAACTAGTTCAGGTAATAAATAAATAAAAATGGGATATACAGTAATTGAGGGAAAAAATGAAGAAAATTCAAAACTCAAATTATTAGAATTGGGGTTTGGAATAAGTACAGCATCAGTAATTATTATATCATATTTCCTTGAGGCTGAAATCAGGTAATAGGAAAAACAAAAACAAAAAAAAAATGATGCTAATAAAAGGTTTAAAAATTGTTTTCAGAAAGCCATCAATTTGAAAATAATTTAAGAGTGATTTTGCTTCAATTACACATTTGCATTTAATGAACCAGAATATTGGATTTCAGAAAACGAATGTATCTCCAAATTTTCATGTCTATAATGATGCTTTAACAAATGATATCAGTGGATGGAACTCATTAAAAAATGTATAGAGTTATCTCTTGCCAAATGTCTTCCTTGTAAATTTCATTTTTTGAAATTACAATCAATTTCTTCCTAAAACATGTAGAGGATAATAATGATTTGGAATAACTGAGTCAATTTTGAAGCTCGATTGGATTTTTCTTATTTTTAAGTTTTAAATGAAACACGTAGCGAAGTAAAATATCTGTTTCTGTGAATAGAGAATGATGGAACATGATGTTGTTTTGATTTGAGGCTTTTGAAACCTCAAAATGCGTAGGCAACAAATTTTTGAAACCTCAAAATGCGTAGGCAGCAGCTTGTTAAGACCACAAAATGCGAAGGTAACACATTTTTAAAACCTCAAAATCCGAAGGCAACAGATTGGTGAAACCTCTAAATGCGAAGGCAAGAAAGGGCGAATTATCATTTTGAGGCCTCCGTTTTTCCCTTTTAAGGTTATTAGAAAATATAGCAGACTGTCACATTTGGAGACAATTCAAAAACACAATTACTCAAAAACGCTTAATATTAGAGGTATGAAATTTGTGATAGGAACCTAGAATTTGTAAATATTTAGCAAATTTTGAATTAATTCATTCAAAGGAATTTTGCCTCCCCGTTTGTCTATTTCAAATGCAAGTAAATTCGATAACTTCAGAAAACAATTAATTGAGAGGTAAATAGTATTTCCTACATAGCTTTCACATTTCAAACATTGTTTCTTATTATATTTTGATCTTATTTGGGAAAAGGGTAACCAAATATCGTTTTTATGCTTTTGCATGCATGTAAAAGCAATAATTCATGAATGCAATAATTTAAATCAATGAAATGAATCAATCATCAATGTAAATTAACCAATGAACTCAATCAATAATCAATAAAATCAATGCAAATTAATCCGTAAAACTCAATAATCAATTAAATAATCAATGATCAATGCAATTTTATCAGTGAAATCAATCAATACACTATGAAATCAACCAATGATCAATGAAATTGAATAAGTGAATTCAATCAATAATCAATGACATTTATGAGTGCAATTTAATCAGCGAGTTCAATCATTGATCAATGCAACTAAATCAGTGAATTCAATCATTATATTCAATGACTGAATTCAATATTCAATCAATTATCAATGAATTTAATGTAATCAATATTCAATCAATAAGAGATCAATATTCAATCAATGAGTAATCTATTCAATCAATGAGTAATCAATATTCAATCAATGAGTAATCAATATTCAATCAATGATCAATGAAATGAGCCACTGAAGGCAATAAAATGAGTTATAATAGAAAAATCATTCGTGATTTTGATACTGCAACTAGTTATATCTCAAATTTTGATTACATTTGATCAATAAAAGCATTCAGGATAAATTTTAGTACATTTAAAAAATGTATGATTCATGCCTATGATTTAAATTTCGTAACCAGCGCGTATAATCAATATATATATTGATGACACGCACTTTCCTCCAAAGTATTTTAGGTCTTATACGGGATCAACAATTTTATGCAAAGTGATGGAATTAATATTGTTGTTGAAAATAATGTGAAAACGTTCGCAAAATCGCTTACAGTAATTCGAAAAGGAATTTTAAATATTTTTAAAAAATAGTTGTTAACTATTATCATCTATAGAAGTAAATAATCGGTAGATAATCAGATATTTAATCAGAATATTTAATAAAAAGGGTGATACTCTTACACTGAATTACATCTTTTTAAAATAGAATATTAAATATTTTAGGGAAGCGATTAAAGGATTTTTGTTCCATATGTTATATATTATATTTACAGGATGTCTCTGAATTCATGGATTGAAACTCTATTTCCACGTATTTTAATTAAAAATAATTGAAATGCCCACCCTATATCTAATGGCATAGATATGTGTCATAACATGTCATTAGATATAGAGTGAATATTGACATATATGACAGGACACATTACATATGACATGACACATGCCTAATTTCTTAATGAGGTATTTATCAAAATTCTAAAACAATCATGCAGTTTTCACATGTAACAAAAATTCTAGCATTCAAAGTATTAATTGCCACAAAGATTTCAATACATATGGTTAAATATTCAATAATAACTTTACTCCCCTTGGTTTGATAACATAACAATCCAGACATCTTAAGCCATTCCGATACACTGTTATTACAATGTTTAAAAGCGAGTTACCACTTGAGTTATTCCAACAAACTCTGTGAGGTATTATTGCTAAGGATTCGTCTGCATATCTATCTTCCCTTACACCAGATCTCCTCTCCCCCTCCAAACAAGGCTATGTAGAATATCATTTCTCTTCAATTTGTGCTCATATATGCATTTAACTTGCAAATGAAAGTGTATACACAAACGTTACTGTTGAAGTTATTTTGATGCAAATATAGAATTATACGTCAAACGTAGTAACCACTTTGTGCAAAATAACTTAGATTTGTACAATTATGATACCAATCTACAGTATCAATTATTATACTATGTACTGCAATTATGATGGTACTATGTAATGTCGTCTCCGAGTTTACCAACATTGACGTAACATAAACGAAGGTTTATAATTCGATTTTCCTAATACAGAAATTTTAATATTATCTTTATAATAGTGTATAATATTATAAAATCTTCAGCACTTATTATTAAAAAATTTTTTAAAATAAAAGTTCAGACTATATGAATTATTAAGCTGAAACCAATAATTTTATGCAAGAATTTTACTATATCATTGCTTTGACAAATTTCAATACTTTTTAAATCCTACTTCATGCTATGCAGTGTTGTTGATATTGTATTTGGCATTCCTCAGTATATAGAAAATTACACAATACTGCTCAAAATAATGTAAAATATTTTAATGTCATTACCTTGGAAAGTAAAAAAGGCAATTAGCGTATATGATATTTAAAAACTTAAAACGAAATTTGAAATGGTTTATGAAAGGATGCAATATATTTAACTATTTTTCTAATATTACACTGGTTGCAGTAATATTGTATAATAAGTAAATCTAAGAGTTAGTTATATTTTACCAACAAAGATTTCAAATAATATCAGTACTTATCTAATAAAACAAAGGAAATATTATCATGATGTTTTCTATATAAAAATATTGTTACTGTTTCTAGTGGCACTTGTCAGACAATACCGCTGATTCAGTAAGCGACTTTAAGGCGGGAGACATCTTTTGTATCAATAGCGCCATCTAGGGACAAGAGTACGACTTAGCTACTCATTCATCATAACTCTTTTTACTGGACTAACTTCATTCATGCATTTCCTTCACATAATGACATATCGTAATTTAAACTTGAATCATAGATGACCACTGAACCTCCAGTGATATTACTCTCGACATGGAGGACTTTCTGGCCACGATGGTTTCATACATACACCAGCAACCACTAGTACCTTCGACTACTGGATTTCGAACTCACAACACAAAAAGTGCGAATCCTACGCTTTACCAACCAAGTTAACCCGACTCATACAAAAGAAGTTTATTAAACTTGTAAAATTAAACAGGAATTGAGACATTTTAAATACATCTATTCCGAGTAAGCATCTGTTCAATCTTCGTCTATCAGTTACTTCACTTTAAGAATATTTATAATCTTTTTTATGAAAATGAAATGTTTTTGGCTTTCTCTGTAAAATGCCGTAGGTCCTTTTTCAGGAAAAACATGATTATAAAACTTTTTATCTTTTATAAAATTACGAACTAAAATACAATAAAAACTTTGAAGCTTTTTATTATATCTTACTTCATAAATTAGATACATTCGGCTTCCAGCTTCTCACATTCGATATAAACAGTCGGAAAAAAATTATAAATAAAAAAAAATTCTAAAATTTAGAAATTTGCCAAAATCTCGAGCTCAAATTTTACTTACACTTGTTATACTTGTACTTATACTTGTTATACTTCTACTTGTACTTATATTTGTTATACTTCTATTTGTACTTATACTTGTACTTCTACGCGTTATACTTATACTTGTTATACTTTTGCTTATACTTGTTATACTTTTACTTATACTTGTTATATTTTTACTTATACTTGTTATACTTCTACTTGCTTTCTTTTACTTATACTTGTTTATTTATATTTGTTATACTTTCTTTGTATTAAATATAAGAGAAATAATAAAAGACCGAAAATGGGGAAATTATTTCGTACATATAAATAAAAATTTATTTACATTTCAGTTCGATGTGAATTTAGTGAAACATCTAAAATTCAGTACCATCAAATTTAACTGTATAAAGGGCTAGACATATTTGGAGCAAAGCTTTCATTTGAATAATAAAACCCTTAAAATCCTCGCGTTCCCACAATTCCACTTTAAAATTTCCACTACCCCGATTGGTCAAAAGGACACGCTCAAACGCCCATTCCTTAACAAGCTGAACCACAGAGCGTGACAACCTAATAATGTAGACCCGTTAACCCTTTCGAAACTACTGACATGACATCATTTAAAATCGAGTTAATTCGCGAGTTATTCAGGCCAATTCTTGCGTGAAATGATGGCAGACGTTTCGTCCGCATGACTTTCGATTCCCTACTTTTAACGCAGTCACCAGTCATGACGTGTTTTTATTTTCTTAATTACGTATGACTATTAAAAGTATGTTATTTAAAATAGTAAAATAATTAAAAGGGTTTATTACTTGTTTGCGATAACTTTAAACTCTTGTAGCTCAATAATAAATAATCACAGAAATAATTTTTACTTTTATTATGTTTCAAAACTTATTTGAGAATCTAGCATTTAATGATTAATGCGTGAGTTAATTCGTGAGTTATTCCGACCAATTCTTGCGTTAAATGATTGCAGACGTCTCGTCGGCATGACTTTCGATTCCCTTCTTTTCACCAGTATCCAGTCATGACGTGTTTTTATTTTAATTAATCATTGATATCTTAATTACGTCTGACTATGAAAAGAATGTTAGTTAAAATAGTGAAATAATTAGAATGGTCTGTGATTTGTTTGTGATAGTTTTAAACTTCTATAGTTTAACAATAAATAATTAAAGAAATAATTTTCACTTTTATTATGTTTCAAAACTTATTTGAGAATCTAGCATTTAATGACTAATACGTGAGTTATTCCGGCAAATTCTTGCATGAAATGATTGCAGACGTTTCGTCTGCATAACTTTCGATTCCCTACTTTTAATGCAGTCACCAGTCATACCGTGTTATTATTTTCCTCAGTCATTTGTTTCATAATTACGTATGACTATGAAAAGTGTGTTAGTTAAGATAGTGAAATAATTAGAATGGTTTGCAATTTGTTTGCGATAACTTTACACTTTTGTAGCTCAATAATACAAAATTATAGAATGAATTTTCACCATTGCTATGTTTCAAAACTTATTTGAATCATAATAATGATGACTAAAATAGAATAACATTTAATGACTAATACATAGAATGTTTATTAATGACTAATACATAGAATAACATTTAATGACTAATACAAAGAATGTTAATTAATGACTAATACATAGAATCTAACATTTAATGACTAATATGGTTTTAATAATTTTGATAAAAAAATGTTTTTATTTTTCTCAGTCATTTGTGTTTTACTTGCAAATGACTATGAAAAGTGCATTAGTTAAAATCGTGGAATAATTAGAATGGTTCGTAATTTGTTAGCCATAAATTTAAACTTTTGTAGCTTAAAAATAAATAATTATAGAAATAATTTTCACCTTTATTATGTTTCAAAACTTATTTGAGAATCTAGCATTTATTGACTAATACATGACTAATTCGTGAGTTATTTCGACCACATCTTGCATGAAATGACTGCAGACATTTGGTCCGCATGCAGTATTTTTATTTTTCTCAGTCATTTGTATCTTAATTACGTATGACTAGGAAAAGTGTATTAGTTAAAATAGTGAAATAATTAGAATGGTTTGCAATTTGTTTGCGATAACTTTAAACTCTTGTAACTCAATAATAAACAATTATATAATGAATTTTCACCATTGCTATGTTTCAAAACTTATTTGAATCATAATAATGGTGACTAAAATAGAATAACATTTAATGACTAATACATAGAATGTTAATGAATGACTAATACATAGAATTTAATAACTAATGACTAATACGCTTTTAATAATTTTAATATAAAATGTTTTTATTTTCCTCAAACATTTGTATCTTAATTACGTATTCCTATGAAAAGTATTAGTTTAACTAGTGAAATAATTAGAATGGTTTGGAATTTGTTTACGATAATTTGAAGCATTTGTAGCTCAGTAGTAAACAATAATAGAAATAATTTTCACCATTATTATTATGTTTCAAAACTAATTTGAATTATAATAATGGTGACTAAATTAGAATAACATTTAATGACTAATACAAATAATACTATTTAATGACTAATATATAGAATCTAACATTTAATGACTAATATGGTTTTAATAATTTTGATAAAAAAAATGTTTTTATTTTTTTCAGTCATTTGTATTTTACTTACAAATGATTATGAAAAGTTTATTAGTTAAAATAGTGGAATAATTAGAATGGTTCGTAATTTGTTTGCGATAAATTTAAACTTTTGTAGCTCAATAATAAAAAATTATAGAAATAATTTTCACCTTTATTATATTTCAAAACTTTTTTGAGAATCTAACATTCAATGACTAATAAGCTATTAATAATTTTAATATAAAATTATTATATCAAAATTAAATAAATATAATGTATCAGCATAAAATAATTGAAAATAAAAAATATAAATAGTAGAGTAAAGCAATTACTTTAATTTATTTTTTAGTAGTTCTGTTGCTTCAATTTTTTATTATTTTGAAAATAGGAACTATCAAAATTCTTCAATTAAAACAATCAAAATTCTTTTTACTATAAATGCAACATTTTTATTCATCAATATAATTTTTTAAAAATCTTCCTTGAACAATTATCAATCGTAACATCAAAATACATCAAACGATAACCCGTTTTTATCCACTGTTAAAGAATTTTCCAATAAATTTAATTCTATTTCACGTCATCTCAACCCTATTTCAAAACCGTTTGGCCTAACAGATTTCCTCCTGTTAAACGCCTGCTTAAACGGCGCTATTGAAAACACGAAGCGCTCGAGAAAAAGCTTCGAATTTCCTTTTCGATTCCTTGCACTTTCAACCTCAGGAACAATTACAAATTCGAACCGCCTGCTTTCGGCGCACCCCTAAATTGGATTTTCCTCTATTTCGCATCATCTTCCCTGGGTTTCGCTGGAAAAATTTGTTACGCAAACGATAAGTAAACGCAGCGTTCCGAAAAATGGAACGGGAAAAAGCGCCGAGGGACGTTTAGGATAATGGTATGCTGGAGAGATGCCCACCCTAAAGGCGAAGAAGGCTTGAAGTACGGGAAAAATAACGCCATAGTGGAAAATACCTCGCCATTTATCCTTTAAATATAAACGGATAAAACACGGTTCCACAGTTATCAGAAATACGTTGTGGCTTTATATAGTAATCGCTATAGGGGTATTATGCATTAAAAATATATCTAGCATTTTGGACAATAAAATTACTGGATATGGATTTCGACTTATAAATTGCATTAGAAAATAATGCTGAAGAAAGGAGAGAAATTCTATAAAAATGTATTTGAATAACACTTGAATTAATAATTCAATGTATTGAATAATGCTATTTGAATAAAGTAAAATACCAAATATTCCCGGACATGGAAATCGACTTATGAATTGTATTAGAAAATAATAATAAAGGAAAGAGAAATCCTATATAGATGTACTTCAATAACACTCTAATTCATACACTGAAGTGACAAAAGTCATGGGATAGCAATATGCAAATATACAGATGGCAGTAGTATCGCAGCGAAAAAGTATAAATGCGCAGTTCGTTTTCCAGAGCTTTCATTTGTGTTCAAGTTATTCATGTGAACAGGTTTTTCGTGATTTAGGGTGGCACGACGAGAATTAACAGACTTTGAACGTGGAATGTTAGTTGGAGCTAGACGCATGGGTCCTTCCATTGTGGATATCGTTAGTGAATTCAACATTCCGAGATCCACAGTATCAAGAGTGTGCCGAGAGTATGAAATTTCAGGCATCACATCCCATCATGGACAGCGCAGTGGGCGACCACCTGCACTTAACGACCGAGACCACCGATGTCTGTGTAGAATGGTCAATGCTAATAGACAAGCAACACTTCGTCAAATAACTGCAGGAATCAATGTGGGACGTACGAGGGACGTGTCCGATAGGACTGTGCGGCGAAATTTGTCTTCCTTCGGCTATGACAGGAGAAGACCGACTCGAGTGCCTTTACTGACAGCACGACATCGCCTGCAGCGACTCTCCTGGGCTCGTGAGCATATCGACTGGTCCATAGACCAGTGGAAAACCGTGGCGTGGTCAGATGAGTCACGATTTTAGTTGTTACGAGCTGATGGTAGAGTTCGAGTGTGGCGCAGACCCCACGAAGCCATGGACCCAAACTGTCAGCAAGGCACTGTTCAAGCTGGTGGTGGCTGCATAATGGTGTGGGCTGTTTTTACATGGCATGGACTCGGTCCTCTGGTGCAACTGAACCGATCATTGACTGGAAATGGTTATGTTCAGCTGCTTGCAGATCACTTGCAGCCATTCATGGACTTCACGTACCCACACAACGATGGGATTTTTATGGAGGACAATGCACCATGTCACCGGGCCAGAACTGTTCGCGATTGGTTTGAAGAACATTGCGGACAATTCCAGCGCATGATCTGGCCACCTAGATCGCCCGATATGAATCCCATCGAGCATTTATGGGACATCCTCGAAAGGTCCGTTCGTGCCCAAACTCCTGCACCATCCACACTTTCACAATTATGGACGTCTATACAGACAGCATGGCTCAATATTCCTGCAGAGGACTTCCAACGACTTGTGGACTCCATGACACGTCGAGTTGTTGCACTTCGCCGGGCAAAAGGAGGACCGACACGATATTAACAGTCATCCCATGACTTTTGTCACTTCCGTGTATATGAAAATCGCTATAGTAGTGTTATGCATTAAAAAGATACATCCGGCATTTAGGACAGTAAAATTCTAAATATTCCCGGATGAGGAAATTGACATATAAATGGTATTAGAAAACGATACTGAAGGAAGAGAAATTCAATAAAAATGCATTTGAATAACGCTTGAATTAAAAATGCAAGGAATTTATAACGCTTTTTGACACAATAAAATATAATGCTATAATATTAAATAATGCTTGAATGACTCAATGAATTGAATAGCGCTATTTCAATGAAGTAAAATTTTAAATATTCCCTGATATGAAATCGACATATAAATTGTATTAAAAATAATACTGAAGGAAGGAGAAATTCTATTAAAATGTATTTGAATAACGCTTGAATTAATAATTCAATGAAATGAATAACGCTATATTGGAACTGATGTCGGAAATTTATCGCTTAAATATAAACGGATAAAATACAGATCTGCATTCATCAGAAATACCTTGTGGCTTTATAAAAGTCGCTATAGTGGTATTATGCATTACAAAGATTTATCCGGTATTTTGGAAAGTGAAATTCCAAATATTCCCGGATAAGGAAATCGATTTATAAATTATATAAGAAAACAATAAAAAAGGAAGAAGAAATTCAATAAAAATGTATTTGAATAACGCTTGAATTAATAATTCAATGAATTGAATAACTCTTGAATTAATAATTCAATGAATTGAATAACGCTATAGCAGAACTAAAATAGGAATTTTTATCGCTTAAATACAATTCCTTTTGCGCTTTATTTGAAAATCGCTATAAGGATATTATACATTAAAAAGATATATCCGGCATTTCAGAAAATAAAATTCCAAATATTCCCGGATATGGAAATCAACTTATGAAAGGTATTAGAAAATAGTACTAAAGGGAAAAGAAATTATTTAAAAATGTATTTGATTGATAAAAAGTCATAGGCATGTGCATGTTTAGCGAAAATTTCAAAAGAAAATATTAATAGAAAAAGGCGGAATTCTGTAAAAATATATTTGATTGATAAAAAGGCATTGGCATATATATTTTTATTTCATATTTTAGGACAAAATAATTATAAAGGAAGAAATAATTTTTAAGAAAATATAATTGAATGATAAGGAGTGTATCATGGGCAATTATATGTTCCGTTAAATTTTTAAAATAAAATAATAATATAGGAAGAGTGTTTTTTAAAGATATCAATGATGTTTAAAAATATTTCAATGATACTGATTTCTGAGAATTTGCATGTCTCATTAAAATTGTAAAAGGAAATAATACAAAAGGAAAGGAACATTTTAAAGGAAATGTATTTCAATGAGAAAAAGCAATTATCATGTATATATTTCATTAAAATTATAAAACAAAATAATATTAAACAAATTTACGAAAATGTATTTCAATCAGGAGAAGTCATGGGCACGTGTATGTTTAATTAAAATTGTAAAAGAAAATACTAATAAATTAAAACAAATGTAAATATATTTAAATGATAAAAAGTTTTAGGCATGTGCACGCTTCGCTATAATTAATTAGTAATAATAAGAAAGGGAAGCAAAACTTTTAAGGAAAGGTATTTGAATTCAAAAACAGTCATGTGCATGTGCATGTTTAATTCAAATTATAAAGTAAAATAATTATGGAGGAAGGAAAAAAGTTTAAAAAAATGCATTTGAATGATAAAAAGTCATTGGCATGTGTATGTTTAGTTAAAATTGTAAAATAAACTAATAATAAAGGAAAGAAAAAAATTATGAAAATGTATTCGAATAATAATTAGACATGATATGCATATGTTCCGTCAAAATAATTAAAAAAATTAATAAAAGAAGGAATTTTTTTAAAGGAAATGTATTTGAATGATAAAAAGTCATTGGCATGTGCATGTTTAATTAAAATTGTAAAATAAACTAATAACAGACGAAGGAAAAATTATGAAAATGTATTCGAATAATAATTAGACATGACATGCGCATGTTCCGTTAAAATAATTAAAAATAATAATAAAAGAAGGAATTTTTTTAAAGAAAATGTATTTGATTGATAATAAGTCATGGTCATGTGTATGTTTAGTTAAAATTCTAAAAGTAAATAATGATAGAAGTAAAAAAAAATGTATTTGAATGATAAAAAGTCATGGTCATGTGTATGTT